>JARYGA010053751.1:0-58046 GCA_030545235.1 Helianthus tuberosus
GTATAACGTAAAAACGTAAAAAGTTTAACGTAAAACGTAAAAACCGTAAAACGTAAAACGTAAAAAGTTTTATGTAAAACGTAAAAAGTTTTCACGTAAAACTTAAAAAGTTTTAAAGTAAAACGTAAAACGTAAAAAGTTTTACGTAAAAACGTAAAACGTAAAAAGTTTTTCGTAAAACGTAAAATGTAAAAAGTAAAAAGTTTAACGTAATACGTAAAAAGTTTAACGTAAAACGTAAAAAGTTGAACGTAAAACGTAAAAAGTTTAAAAGGTTTAACGTAAAACGTAAACTTTTTAACGTAAAACATAAAACGTAAACCTTTTTCTACGTAAGTTGTAAAATGTAAAAAACCGTGTGATAAAACGGCGCCTAAACAAGGGGCGTGAATGTGGCGTATAAAAACGCCGCGGAAAAAAATGGGACGTAAAAAACGTCGCGTTAAAACGGGACGTAAAAACCAGCGCGTTAAAAAAACGACGCTTGAAAAAGTCGAGCGTAAAAAATGGCGTGAAAAAACGACCCATTAAAAAACGATGCGTTAAAAAGTCGGGCGTAAAACGGCATGCAAAAACCGGCGCGCAAAAAAAAATTGTCTTTGTGAAAAAAAATTGAATTTAAAAATGTTTTTAATAAAAAAATCTTTTAAAAAAATAAAAAGTAATATAATAAAACTAAAAAGTAATATAATAAAAAAATAATAAAGGCAAAAAGACAAAAAAGAGTTATATTACTAAACTACCCTTTTGGATTAAAATATTAAAGACATAATAAGACAAAATGTATTTAATATTAATTTTTGTTACTTTTAATCTCATCCATCCATCTTGTTGATCTAAAGGCTAGAAAGTGGTTCCCATGGTTCTTACAACTAGAGGTGGTTTTCATTTTAGCGATCCCCTATATATATATAGGGTAATGCTCTATAAAAAACCCTTGAATTTAAGAAAACTTTGCAAACCCAATGCATGGTCTAGATTTTGCCACGTGTCCATAGTAAATATCATATTCTTTTTGTCCTTGAGGGCATTATGGTATTTTCACATCTATCTTAGATATCTTCCCCTATTTGATTTGACAATAATTAATACACATCACATCCAAATCTACTTTCAAAACCCAAGATCCACCATTCAAAACCTCCATTTTTTCATTAACTTCATCTCTGTGTTTCAAGATCCACCCTTTCAAAACCTCCATTTTCCATTAACTTCATATCTGTTTCAAGTTCTACCCAAGATCCATTTCCATGAACTTCATTTCGGTTTCAAGATCCACCATTTCAAAACCTCCATTTCAAGATCCCCACTGACGGGAACGTCATTCACAACGAGTTCCCTACTGACGAGGACAAGAATGATCAAGGTTTTTCATCCTTTTTTTTATGGGTTCGAGTTTTTTTCTTTTTTCTTTTTTACACCCCTAATTCAACTTTACATGTTAAATTCTTAAAAGAAATCGAAGAACCAAGTTACTGTCGAAGAATCAAGATCCTGTCAATAATAAGTTGGTTTTGATTTTTAATTGTCATTTACTTTGATTTTCGTTCTTCACAATTGGTTTTATTTTTTCCAGAATTAAAAATGTTGCCAAAAGATTAATTATTTTTCAATACCATTGATTATTGTTTCAAAAAAAAGAATGACGTTTATAGGTAATAAATTTCAATACTATTGATTTTAGTTTGGTTTTCATTCTTCTGGTGTTTATAAATTTTGATTTTGATTCATGGATTACTTGTTTTGGTTTCAAACTCGTTTGATTTTGATCCATGGATTAGTTATTTTTGTGTTAAAAAAATGTGTTTGTTGGTTTGGGGATTTTGATCTGAACAGTAACTGTTTTTTTGTTGGTTTGGTTGCCTTGTTTGGTGCTTTTTGATCTGAATAGTAACTGTTTTTTGTTGGTTAGGTTGCTTTGTTTTGGGCTTTTGATCTGAATAGTAACTGTTTTTGTGCGTTATAGTACAGAAACAGACCCATAACATGTGTTAATCCCCTATTAGAATGATATATAACGTGTGTTGATTTACAGAAACAGACCAATAAAGATATTCAATCGACAAGCTGGATGGATGTAGGCGACGCTAATGCGGGGACATGTGTTAAAAAAAAGATATTCAATAGGTCACATTTTTTTGGGAAGGAACTCTTCGTTCATTTATAACATGTGTTAGTGGTTCATGCTGTAACAGAACTCCATGATGTAACCTGACATGTGTTCATGTATAACATGTGTTAAGCCCCTGATAGAATGATATATAACGTGTGTTAACCTTTGTTAATTTAAAAAGTATGTACAAAGGACAAAAAGAACATGATTACTTCTTTGACCATGTGGATAAATGTAGACCATGTATTTTATTTCATTTGACTAGATTGACATTCGAAATCATTGTGAAATTCTATGAAGCCAAACATCAACCATTGATTATGTTTTATTAACTAGATCTATGGTTGTCATTTAATTGGTATATTTATAACATTTTAATAAACCAGTAGTTCAAAAGCAAACATCCTGAACCATGGCGCCAACATGGTACAAACACACAAAACTTTTATTTGTAGTTTTCCAAACAGAGATTCTTGTGCGTTATATTACAGAAACAGACCCATAACATGTGTTAATCCCCTGTTAGAATGATATATAACATGTGTTGATTTACAGAAACAGACCAATAAAGATATTCAATCGACAAGCTGGATGGATGTAGGCGACGCTAATGCGGGGACATGTGTTAAAAAAAAGATATTCAATAGGTCACATTTTTTGGGAAGGAACTTTTCGTTCATTTATAACATGTGTTAGTGGTTCATGCTGTAACAGAACTCCATGATGTAACCTGACATGTGTTCATGTATAACATGTGTTAAGCCCCTGATAGAATGATATATAACGTGTGTTAACCTTTGTTAATTTAAAAAGTATGTACAAAGGACAAAAAGAACATGATTACTTCTTTGACCATGTGGATAAATGTAGACCATGTATTTTATTTCATTTGACTAGATTGACATTCGATATCATTGTGAAATTCTATGAAGCCAAACATCAACCATTGATTATGTTTTATTAACTATATTTATGGTTGTCATTTAATTGGTATATTTATAACATTTAAATAAACCAGTAGTTCAAAAGCAAACATCCTGAACCATGGCGCCAACATGGTACAAACACACAAAACTTTTATTTGTAGTTTTCCAAACAGAGATTCCTGCATTTGTTTTTTATTTTGCTGAGTGTACAACAATGACGAAATTACGTAGGGGATGATTGAGTACGAGTGCAAAAGCAGCAACATTTGAGAATGGCACATGGTACACACAAACAAAAATATAACGTGTGTAACATACGTGTTTTCATTAACATGTGTTAAGTTCCCGATATACACGAAATATAACGTGTGTTAACATGTGCAGCCAGCAGGAGGATGGCATGTAAATGTGCAATATGATTAGCGGATCACGTATTGTAACACATTTATAGGTAGCTTGGGAATAAATAAAATGAAACGCCGTATTTATTCCTTCAATGGAAAAATGACTTTCCCCAGTAGTACCAGGGGATAGTTGGTGGCTCTTGTGTTAGTGGTTCATGTGTATAACGTGTGTTAACATGTACAGACAGCAGGAGGATGGCAGGTAACGTCAAATATGAATAGCGGACCATGTATGGTAACACATGTATAGGTAACTTGGGAATAAATAAAATGAAACGCAATAATTTTTCCTTCGATGGACAATGACTTCCAGGGGATATTTGGTGGTTCATGTGTTACTGGTACGTGTGTATAAATTCTTAGGTGGTTCATGTGTTACTGGTACGTGTTGTTGAATCCAAAAAATATCATTTTTGTTTCTCTAAGGCCGAATAGATCGCACGATGGAAAAATGACTGCCCCCAATAGTTGGTCAGATACTAACATGTGTTAGTGTACATGTAAGGTCACATTTGTTTTCATTAACATGTGTTACGTTTATGTCAGCGTTTGTTTTCACATTTGTTTTCATTAACATCCGGAACATATGATATATAATGTTTGTTAACATGTCAGCATGCGTCAAAAACGGGTGACTCCAACACAAAACATTTTTGTTGGTGAGTTTACAACAAAAATGGATGCATAGAGCCCAATAGTAACACAAATATCCTTTTTTGCTTGTTGGTGAGTCTCATGGCGGACTAAGAAGGGATGGAGCTTCCGTTGACGGTCTGTCTTTGCTGTTTATCTGCTAAATTTGCTGACTCGTCCTTTGCATGAAATTGGTAAGTCAACAGGAGTACCAATGACATTGTGATGACCCCATTTGAAGAGCACGGGACATTTATACGCAAATCCGTGTCCTATACGGGGTGTGCTCGGGTTGTGAACGAATTGCTTGGTAGTGAATTACAACACGTGTGGCCACCGAAACATAAGAATATATAGGTTAGCATTAAATGTATAATTTGAAGCTGACCATTTATGTGCCGGTAATTTTGGAAAGTTACATTGCTTAGGAAAAGAAATCTCCGTTTAAATATAACATGTAATACCCTAACACGTTTAACCTTAAAACGACGCAGCGGAATTTCGAGTCTGAAAATTTCTTTCATGACATACATCTTAACATTCTAAAAATTCATTTTATAATATAAGAACATAACTTATCGACACTAAATTACATATTTAAACATTCCCGTACAATCCGTCTTATGACTCGATCTTCGATCTCTGCTCCTTAGTAATCCTCATGGCTTGTACTACCTGCGCTCACCACATAAAATTCATAATGTTAGTACGTATCATAAGCATACAAGATTTGTACACGTTTACTTTTCATTTCATTAACTCTTTACATCCCGGCTTTCCCTCTGATCATACGACCCGTAGTGAGACTTCCTTGGTATTCCTGCGTTACACTTCATCACCAGGCACGATGTTATTATCGTTAGTACTCAATTTCATTGAATGCATGCGTACATACTTTCATACAACCTATACATACACTTACGATCATACATAGCAACATACATACCTATGTACCTACATACATACGTACGTGCATACCTAAATACATCCATTCATACATACATACATACTTACATGCCTACATACATACTTACATACCTACATACATACATACAAACATACATACGTACTTACATACAAACATACATACATACTTACATACATAATACATACCTACATACAAACATACGTACATACTTACATATAAACATACATACATACTTACATACATACGTACATACTTATTCCATACCTTCTCACAACTTACATACGTGCATACCTTCGTACATACTCACTTGACTACATATACATACTATCTACATACACCCTTACATACATACACTTATACTTATACAACATACATACGTACCCACCTACATACGTGCCTACATTTACATTTTCAATCAACCATTGCAATATACCCGACTCATACTTGCCTACTCATATACGTCTTTATATATATCCTTATGTACTCGCTTACACACTATAATCTTACATGCATTCGCACATACACTTACCCTAATGGTCACAAAACATGAGTTAAATTAGTCATACGCAACTTAAAACGCGTTTAAACGAGTTCCCAAGCCAAAACTGAGCAAACGAGCAACTTTCGCCAACCAGGGGGGCTCGCGTGACACCAAGGGCCCTGGCGTCACGCTAGGCCCCTGTTTTGGCACAAGAGGTGCAGCAACTTGCTGCATATTCCCAGCACGATCCCGTTTCACGGAAACGAGCATAACTCTCTCGTTTTTGACCCGTTTTGCCCGATTCTTTTTCCTACACGTCCGTAATTTAATTCTCCATCTATCGGAACTAGAATCCAACGTCCGACTTAATAAAATTTCATACTTTTAACTCTTCGGCTTATTACCCTTTTACCCAACTTTGACCCGTTCATGATTCATCAACGTAACTTGTTTGTTTTACCATAACCTCTTATAAACATAATGATATCAATGACGTCTATCATAAATTACTAAAATTCTTGGATGTCTTGCATCCTCTTAACACATTATCATTCATATGCTCATTTCGACCCGTTAAGGGTATTCGCACATTATTTAGTCTATGACTAACCAAACCATCATCCCCACTTCCATACTTGTCCAAAACATTACACTAATCAAATAACTTGTTTCTAAGCTACTTTTAAGATCGTTTACCCCAAAATACCCATCAAGGGCATTTTGGTCAACCTTGAACCCATCATTTACGACGAAAGACTTTAACACATATTTAACCTCAAACATCATGTTTAATTCATTACAACACTTTATTACTTACTTGTACTAAGAAGTGATTACGGAAATCACTTACCTTATGCGTCCGTGCTCGTATCCGATTCCTCGCCTTTTCTTGACCCGCTATCCTTTCATGCTTGCGTCCGTCTTGACATGATTCCTATACGCTCTTTTCATCAAGATCACGCTCCTATTAGCATATGCATTCGTACATGTTAACAATCATATCAATCGCATATTTCACCCTTAACTTTCATTAGTCATTTCTAACGTACATAACTCATATGATTATATTCATATCCGTTTAAAATCATGTAATTCATCATATAATCACAAACAACGCATATTGACATAACATGTACCATACGAATTCCTATAATCCTGCCTTTACGACCACGTGTCAATTCATGTTTCTTATGCTTAGTTGACTTTTGAAAGTCAACTATATACCATATTTAACCATCGACTTATCATTATATACTCGTAACATCATATTCGGTTATACGGATGACACTATATATATTTCATCATACACTTGATGCGAGTACTACCTTTTAAGCATAACGTACAACTATTTCATGCTCAAATCTTCTAAACTCATACATAACCCATCAAAACATACTACTAATCATCATGTATCATTCCCAAACAAACATCAAACATATCATCATCACATTTCTCCTAATTCTTCTAACAAGTATTCATCATAACCACATAATACATCAATCTTTCAACAAGACTCGAACATGGGAGGTGATTCTAGTCATCATCTTCACCCTAACTAACGGGTTTCACCTCTAATAATCAAATTAACGCAAACCCTACATAACCCATGTTCTATACGAAGATTCTAACCCTTGTACATGATCAATTTCATATTAACCCAAATTGGAAAATAGTAAATTACCAAGAGCAATTAGACCGAGAGGAGAGAGAGCACCGGAGAAGAAGTCCGGTGAGTTTCGCTGGAGAAGGTGGTTGCTGGTGGTGGTTGTTTATTGAGGAGAGAGAGGGTCGGAGAAGAAGTCCGGTGAGTTTCGCCGGAGGAGGTGGTTGCTGGTGCTGGTTGTTTGTTTCTCCTGGAGAAGGTGGTTGCTGGTGGTGGTTGTATCTCATGTTTGTTTGTCTTCAAGATTGGGGTAGAAGAAATGAGAAAGAGAAAGAGGTAAGAGAAAGATGAGGAGTGTTATGGTGATTTGATTGCACTGATAGTACTTCCAATTCAAAAGGTGATTCTTCACTACCCAAAATGCCCTTATAATTGTACCAGCATGGAGTATTTTAATGTTTTAAATGCTAAAAGTTGTCTAAACAAATCATGACCCTTAATCTATTAAGATGAAACAAGATCAATGGACCACATAGAGTTTCCAAAGTTTTTAAAAAAAGATGGGGTTTCCTATAGAGCCCAACCCTATATATATATATATATAATAAAAGAAACCATTTATAGGACACTTGTCATTCATTGAGACTATCTATTTTTTTGTTTTCTTATTAAATTAAATAATTTACAATTTTGAGGATAAATGTTGATCATCAATTCTGAATTAAAAGATAATATTAAATCAAATCTAATAATTATTATATAATACTAAAATTATTGATTATATTAAATTTAAAAATATGTATTATTGAAAGTTGATTATTTTGAATTTACCCATTTACTGACATATTATTATATTATAATTCATAGCTTAATATATTACGGGTTATAATTTGTTGTTGGGTGAATAAACGGGTATGCTAGAAAATAATAATATGATTTCTATTTTAAATATAAAATAATGACCGTTAAATTAGGTTCTTTGTAGTCTACGAATGACTTATATAAAACAAAAATTATAAATAAAATAACTTATATTTTTTTTAAACGGCTAAGCTTTTTTTTCTCTCCGTTAATTCTAAACTAAATAACTTATATGAGTATAGTCTACGAATCTATATCTATACTATATAATAAACAAACGTATGAGTGACATGTATCATTTATTGAGGCTATCTATATTTTGTTTTCCCTTATAATTAATAAATAGTACTTCGAAATTCATTTTTAAAGACATGTTTTGATGACTGTATGTGTCAACCGATTAAATTACATTTTATTCAACTTATATAATACACAGTTTTATTCAACCTTTGTAATACGCAGTTTTATTCAACCTATGCAACACATGTGTTTTTTAAGATATATTTTTTATTACTTAATGTATAAAATTATATTTATTCAACCCGTGTAACACACGGGGTTTTAACCTATGTAACACCCCGGAAACGGGTTTGGTAATCAAACTCCGTTTATACTAAAAGACGGGTAAAGTACCGTTAGTAGTAAAAATAACCCGGTGAATATTTGGATTTAAATAAGAAATCCTAATATTAAATACAAGTGAATCAAAGTTTTAAGGAATTGAGTTTATAAGAGCCCGAGTTAACGGGACTTAAAGTAAAACGGGTTATAACTCTCGGGACCCACCAAGTAACTAGGAATATTAACCTAGTTAGTTATAAGTCTTGGAATAATAAGAAAAGCAGGGTTAAAACACCCTTTATGCAAACTTGTGTGAAGTAGAGGGACTAAAGGTGATAAGTTGGAAACTAGTTTTATTTAATAAAACATCAACACCAAAACACACACTCTAAGCGTGTGTTCTGGTCGAGACAATCACAGGAGCCAAGGGGGTTCCTTTACTCAAACCCTAACAAGCATAAAATCAACAAATTGGAAGGGGAAATCGAACCCAAATCGAAATCCGAGCACAAACTAGTGATCACCTCAGTGAAGGGATCATAAGGTATGTCAAAATTCCCACTTTGGTTCCATCTCAAATTTTGATGAACACATGAGATTCGAATCTGAGCTTGCATGTTCGTTGTTTGGATGAAATTAGGGATGAAACTATGTCTAGGAGTAAACCCTAGTCATTTATTTGTTGAATTGATGTTCATGGTTGTGAATTCATGATCATACACTCATGTGTCAAGTGGGTTTTGTAGAATTATGCTAAACACTAGGATTATCTTTGTTAACCTAGTGTATTTGAGCTCCATGAAGAAAATCCAGAATTTTTGATATAAAATTTTGACATGAACATGCGACATGATGCTTAAATCTTGGCTAAATAGTTAGTCAATAACTTGATTGTGAATTATATGAAATCATGCTCATTAGGTGTTTGATATAATGCCTAAGAGAAAAGAAATGTTGAAAATTCGGACTAAAAACGCATATTTGATTTGAGTGGCAAATTATGCGTTAAGACTTATAAAAAGGGTTCTAAACGGATTGTGAATTGAACTCTTTAGGCGAGGAATCCGGATCGTCAAGTGGACAAGCCGGTGGAAATACGCGTTTGAAAAGGATGCTTAAAAAGGTACGTAACTATGATTCCGTTACGTTATGCTTGATTTCGTATTTTTCGCTAGTAGACTTTAAATTAGCATAATACATGAAATTGGCATTTAGTTGAAGTGACGAAGATCACTAGGTAAATAAACGGGTCAAAAGGTTAAATTATCACCCTTTGACAACATCAACTAAAGGTTTGTCGAGTTACATGTTTATAGGAATAAATATCAAATGGATACGCACATCGCTATTGCTTAGCGGCTACTAAGTCAAGGTATTGAAACGGGTCAATATATTGATCTGAGCCAGGTATGTATAATGATTCAACTCATCATGTAGAACTTGAGATTCTATAAGAGTTAGACAAGGTTAAAATATAGTTATTCGGTTATCTTTTAGGTAAACTGAATAAATTGAGTTATGATTATGGTGTTTAGAAACACATGGGTTTATAAAGAAGATTATAGTTAAAAGGTCAGATTTTTGGGTCAAACAAGTATTCAAAGGTTCCTTTGTATTAAAGAAAGGATAAAAATCGACCAAATTGCCCTTGTAAGCTAATTCGAACAAACGACCCTTGCAAGAGGTTCGGAAACAAGTTTTATGATTAAATAAATGCTTAGAATAAGAAAAGATGGTGAAAGATGTAAATTCTTGGGTCGAATGGCTTTATATGAGTCTTTGACGTAAAACAATAATCCGAGGGGTAAAACTAGGAACATATAGATATCCACATTTAATCCACCACACGTATAGTTGTGGTGGAAGATTACTTGATAAGAAATGTAGGAATATGATGCTAGAAATGAATGAAAGCGATTTTAAGCTTTAAAGTGCTTAAATACCCTTAATGGGTCAAAATAAACACTTGAGCATAAACGAGTTCTAACTAAGTAAGAAACCCATGATTTATGATTAATTTGATAGGAAATATTGAAATTATGATTATCATGAGTTTATAGATCAAGTAAACATGTTTGTTTGATAAAATCGCCAACGGGTCAAAATTTGGTAAAAAGGGTAATAAGTCGAAGACTTAAAAGTCTTAAATTTTGTTAATTCGGATGTTGGATTTTAACTCCATATGATGAAGGATCAAATTACAATCATGTAGGAAGAAACGGTAGGTCAAATGGACAAGCGGATTGAAAGCTACGAAAGTTTTCGTGTCAAAAACGGCAAAATGGGAGGGCCTGATGCAGGGGCCACCGTAACTTACGGTGGGCACCGTAAGTTACGGTGGAGGCTGAAAACATTACGGCAGTTACCTCCTGTCTTACGGTGGGGGAAGTTTATATCAGGGGCCACCGTAACTTACGGTGCCCACCGTAAGTTACGGTGGAGGCCAGATTCAAGTCTTTGTTTCTGGAACAAAGATATCAATGTTAGAATTACTTGATTTCCTTGTTTAATTCGGTTATTTGACCCAATCTTCCTTGTTGTACTAGTTAATTAATTATCAAAACTGACTTTTAAGTTGGTTTTGATCACAGGTGAATGTCGAGAGTCCCGGATGAAGATAAAGCATCGAGCAAGAACCGAACACACGTTAAACGAAGCTTCCACAATGTTGTTTCGTCGTTATTCTAAAACGGCGAATTAAACCACATTATGTTGTATCACTTTAAATTGTAAAAGTTTTTAATAAACCAGTATTTTAACATGAAGGTATAAATATAAATACTCAATAATTGTGATTATTTATGGGAAAATCGCTAAATAAATTTATGGTTGTTACAACCTAGTATATATATATTTATAACCATTAAAAACTACATAAACATACACGCGTAACGACCGCTCTACCTTCATCCTCCAAAATCATGTTGTGAAGAATGATACATGCGTACATCACGTTTCAATCTGATTCTTGTCCCATAGTCGACAAGGCATTGCCAATATTCGCCACCTTTTCTTCAAAACACCGAATGCTCGCTCGACTTCTTTATGTGCAACCATTTGGACCCTGTTAAACTTTAATCTATTTGGATCTATGGTACCGTGTTTTGTGAACGATTTTACGAAAACCCCCCACTCTGGGTAAATCCCATCAACTAGGTAGTACCCATACACGTACTCAACCCCGTTTACAAAGAAAGTTCATTTGGGTCCTATACTATTTACCCGATCATTGAAAAGGGGCGAGTGGTTTATGATGGTAATATCATTATGTGAACCTGGCATACCGAAGAATGCATGCCATATCCAAAGATCTTGGGACGCAACCGCTTCAAGCATTGTGACACCTGTGTCACTTCAACCATCAAACAAATACGAAACCATGAAATATTGTATTTCATACTTGGGATTTGTAAAAATATGTGTATCATTTGCACATATCAACTCTTGTTCGATTTCAAGCTTTAAATCGCTTTCTGGAAGGTTATATGCGCTCTGATGCGTAAATATAACCAGTTTAATGCAACGAACACTACGGAATAGTGAAATAGGCTTAACATACCTAAAATAACCTTCACATAACTTAGGAATAAGTTTTGGATGGTTTGGTGTGTTGAAATCAAGTTTGTTCGATCGTAGGGACTAATTGTGTCAAACTACGAAACTATACCAATTCGCCTAGTAACGAACATTTCGGAACTTGATCATAAGTTAAATATGCCCTAAATATCCTTTACATAGCTTAGAAATAGGCTTTGAGGTGTTTTGTGCGCTAAAATAAACTTTCATGATCAATAGGCACTAAAAGCGTCAAAAAGTGCATAAGTTTGCATTTTCGCGCATATCTTACGTTCTGAATATATCCGGACATCCAAAAATTTATGTAAGCATTAAAATATTTCATTTTAATGTTTGGCATAATAAAAATCCATTCGTCGCTTAATTTGGATCGTTTTTGCGTTCGTTACTACTTCCGTCGTAATTTACCGAACAACGCAACCGTACGACCAAACGAACCGACATCCGAAATATTTTTGAGCATGTTTTAAGTTCCCTATACTTTAACTTCATTTTAGAGCTTTGAAATGGGGTTAACGGGGCTTAAACGTGTCAAAAATGCGTCAAATAGCAAGTTTGGATGCACAGGGGCCTGTTCTGCCAAAATATGAAAGTATCAGACCTACAAGGTCCTTACGGACCGTATGGTTCTGGGTCTTACAGTCCATAAGCAGGTCCCAGACAGCAGAATGTTGTTTCCAGCTTGTTCTAGCTGTTACACACCTTTGCACCTAGTTTCTTTGATTCTATGTGCTTGTTTTGGATGCCCATGGTTTCACAAATCAGTGGGTATGAAGTGTAGGGCTGAGATTGAAGATCGGTTTTCAAGAAACGATCCTAACGGTTCTACGAAAACTATAAATACCCCCTTCATTCACTTGCAAAACCCACAACTTGATCTGATTTTGGCCTTCTAAGTTGAAGTTTATACTTCATACCTGAAGGTAAATCGGATCAAGAGCTTGCGGGGACCCTTTGTAAGTGTTCCTTCGTTCTTTTATCGCTTTTCGAGTCTGAAAGTCAAACTGCGTTTGTCTTTCTGCATTGACCAGTTTATGGTCAATGCGAAGTTCATTTGAACTTCATAACGTGAGCGTAATCACGATGGTTATAGTCCCTAGTGACTATACCTACTGATTACCACGTTATCTAGGTGTAGTGAGGAGTCGTAGTTTCGGCCAAAATGCGCATTCTTGCGTATTTTGTAACCAAACTACTATTAGGTATCAAAACCATTTGGTTTGATACCAAACATGTTTTCTAACTTAACTAAACATGTTTCGACATGTTTAGCTCGTCACTTTTTAGATTAGTGCTTGTGTAGAGTCGTAAGTCAAGCGGACTAAACACCCGCTTAGACTTACGAACTAGACCCGTTTGGTCGATCTTTAGGATCCGACCAAACGCATTAGGTGACCATAGTTGTATAGGGAATAACCTTCCGAGGTTATACCTTATGGTCACCTAGTTTAAGTAGTTGTATGATACGTAATTTATATGCCTTAGGTAATTACCAAAATACCCTTTTCATGTGTAATTGGTAATTAAGCATATGTAACCTAAAATTTTGTCATTTAACTGATTATGTAACATAATTAAGTATGTTAGGGCATATAATACTTGTCATAGGACTAGTTAGGCGGTCTGAACGCGTTATATGCGAACGACGCATTAAAGTAGCATAAGCTACCTAAACGGGTCGTAATGGGTCGTAAGCACTTAGGTTAGGTTTCACTTTAGTATGTAGGCCTTGTTAAACCATATCATATGAGTTCCCACGCTCATTTGGTTCCCGAGACCTCATAATATCCGATCCCCCGATTTAGGTCCGGTTATTTATGTAGTTACCTATATTAGGTACCGTTTGATTTTCGGGACTCCTCTAGCTTGCTTGGTAGTGTTCAAGACTTCTAAGCACTCTCAAGTGAGTACATAGTCCCCTCTTTTACTGTTTTCAAACTGTTTTGGGGTGAAGCATGTGTACCTATCTGTTATTTTCATGTTTTCAAAAGTATAATTGATTATACATATTTGGACTTATCTTTTTGCAAACTGAATGATTATCTATGATTTAAACTCTAATTTTTCAAAGATTATAAAATAAATGTTTGGAATAGTACTTATTTTGTTCACCGGACCACTTGGTAGTATGATATAGCGCTATAGGATTTGACACCCCATTCCTGTTGTCATGGAATGTCTGAAACCAATTTGTTTCTCCATCCAAATAGAAATTGCCTTTGTGGTATTTCTATAGTCTCAAAGGTGTATTTTGATGCACTAGGTCTGAATGAATTCTTAAGTCACATTATTTTTGTATATTAAGTTATACTCCCAAAAGTATAGTTTGATATGCTCTCATATGTGATATTGTACAAAACCAACATATATTTTGTTAAAAACCTAAAACATAGTTTAATATGTTATTTG
The DNA here is from genome assembly GCA_030545235.1 of Helianthus tuberosus. Lineage (NCBI taxonomy): Eukaryota > Viridiplantae > Streptophyta > Magnoliopsida > Asterales > Asteraceae > Helianthus > Helianthus tuberosus. The sequence goes on from JARYGA010053751.1 coordinate 14,496, forward strand.
TAATCCAAAACATAGTTTAATATGTTGTTTGTAATCCAAAACATAGCTTAATATGTTATTTATCAATCCAAAGTATACTTTTGATATACTACTGAAAATTATTATTTTAAACAACTAAGGTATATTTAATATACTATTTGCCTAATGATTGGGTTTTGGTTAGTGTTTAGATAACGGGACGGGTGTGATGTGATGAAAACATGGTAGATACGCCGCTGGTACTTCTTATATATAAGTGTTTTCATCACATTACATACCGTGGCGTTATTTAGTACACTTGGGTTAACGATATTGGAACTGAAATATATTTTAATATATTACTTATTCGACTTTCTTAAAAACCAAAGTATATTTTTATATATACTATAAACCTTTTTATCAAAATATTGTTTTTCAAACAATATGTTTTATACAAACTCATTTTACTTACTTATTAAATTTTCTATGTATTATTATTTTATACCATTTGATTTCTTATAAATGATTTATAAAAGAAAACCTTTTTCAAGGATCATGACTATTTTTCTTAAACATTTTTCTTTAAACCCATAAGTCATGAATCCTAATTACAAATAAAACCTATGTATCTCACAGGCATTTTTATGCTGACGTACCTATTTTTACACATGTTTCAGGTGCTGCTTTATGATGATTGTTGATACATGCTACACTTAGGGTGGACTCGGGCCTTAGCGACTTTAAAATTTGAAAGATAATATTTGTATTTATCTGATTTGTAATAGAACAAAGATTTCAATGATTCAATATAACAAAATTATTTATTCCATGGTTGTGAAACAATGATTCTGTTACAACACTCCCCGACGTTTCCACCACGTCTTGTTGTTTTACGTGGTCGGGTTGTGACAGAAAAGTTGGTATCAGAGACAATGGTTACAGGGAATTAGGTTATTAGTAATGCTTTGACCTAGACTATAACCTTCCTAGGACCCTAACACAAGTTTTCTTGTGTTCAGTTTTAAAACAATACCGTCACTTATTCTTAGGTGACAACCACAATAAGAACACAAATTTCAATCCGCTTTGAAAACTAATCATCTGTTCTAGGATGATTGATTACTAAGTTTTGAACCCTTTGTTATAAGGTTTTGAACCCTTCCAGTTTGACTCATATTTGGCTTAGTGCCTTCTGAGTTTTCAAAACCTCGTCAAAGTTTGGGTCTAAATAATGTGAACACGTGCAAACTGGAAGAGTGGGTGCCTGTACCCTGGGTCTTCTGTCTAAGGCTAGAGTGTTCGTACAAATCCGCAGTATCGGACCAGTCACTCTTACCTGGGAACTCTTGGGGTGAGTGTCCACTTATAGGCAAGCGTGTCTTCGCGATACATTATATTGACCCATTTACTTTGATTAGTCACCGTCTTATTTGTTTGCCTTAGGTAACAAACAAATGATCGCAATTTTATGCATTGTTATTCTGTTTTCATTTCCCTTGTTTCCTCCCATGTCTCCCATTTTCTTCATGGTGCCTCTTCATTACAACAACAATGTCCGAACTAGGTGCTGCAATTGTCCATCAATTAGGCGTCGTACTACCAGAAGGCTGTTGATTTAGCTATCACCGTGACTCATCTCAGGGATGAAGCCATACAAGGGAACCACTCCTTAGAGCAATCAATGCAATCGTCATCATCCGAATCAGATACTCTATTTCAAATATACCCACAGTGGACGATGGGGGATATTTGATTAACATGTGCCGCTTTGCAATCCAAAGCAAAGCTGTTACAAATCCTGCTGTTGCTCAACCTCTTGCAAGGAAACCTAATGCCGGTATGTGCTTATGTGCAACAAATGTAATGCACCTCACTAAGCTTACCTGCAGTGTCGACTGTGTGCATCACGTGGACGACTCGGTCACCTGACAAATGCTTGTCAATTCAACCCAAACCAAGGTGGTCTAAACCAACCCTAAGTCAACCCTGCTCGTATGATCGACTTAACATACGTAGTACCCAACCTTCAAACTCTGTTTCATATGTCGCTTGGCATATCTAGCACCTCAACCTCATGAACTTTCTACCTTGTGTATAGACTTAAGCATGCCTAGTGCAAGGTGTCGAAACACCTTTACTTACACAAAATTCCAAAATCCAAAATAGGATCTTTCTATCCTCATAATTAGATCCTTATGGATAATTATCAATCAAATCGGAGCCCTTAATTGAATTATTCGTATGCCTTAATACATAAATTACGATTCAATAGGGATAAATCCGAATTCCTATTAAGATCTTTCTATCTCCATAGTTAGATTCTTATGTTTAAAGTGCCAAATGAAATCCACGGATTGGATTCCTGGTGTGCTTTAAATACCCGTGTCCAAAGATAACAAATTAAAGATCAAGCTAACTAATTATGTGATTATGTGCTTATGTGTTTTCTTATACGTTTTGTGTTTTTATGTGATCCATCCAAATCCTCGTAGAATCTTCCATATCTCATATGAGGGATTCATAGTAGGATATCCAAAGGTACTATCTTAAATCCTTAATGGACTTCAACATTGTAGTTAACTCCCTTGGGTTATAAAGTACTATTCTAAAATTGGACCTCTTGAATGGTCTGGTTAAACATATTGATTTTGAAAATCTGGTTAGGCATATCATGAGATGATATAATTGAAAAGACCCCTTTTAAAGTGGTCTATTTAAAAAGATTGTACAACGGTCTAGTTAAGAAGATCATGTGTTGATCTAGTTAAAAAGCTCGTTCGTTGATTTAGTTAAAAAGATCCTTTGGTGATCTAGTCAAGTCGCTTCATGTATATTCAATTGATTTTCCCCCCTACGCATTATGAAATGAACTGTGCGGACTGTGTAAGGAATTACGTAATTATGGAGGCCTACATAATTATGGAATTCAGTGCACAGAAACCACAGGAAGTTTTGTCATGTGTTAAGACCTATAGTAACAAGAGTAAATGATACGGGAGAAGTCTTGGACCTTGACCGATGTCATTTTATCTTACACTCCCCAATTCTGATTTCAAGCACACACAAGTTTCCTATGATAAGTCTTCACGGGAAACGTTATCCTGACCATAGTTTGAAACTCCACGTATTGCTACTACAAGGACTTCACTTTGAGGATTGAAAATTTCGATAAGAACCCTATCACGGCCCAGAATTCTACTTAGGGTTCAAGGGATTCATTCGAAAGCAAAAACATCACAGTTGTCCTCACAAGTTTCTCCTAAAATTAAATTTCGGGACGAAATTTCCTAAAGTTGGGGAGACTGTGACACCTGTGTCACTTCAACCATCAAACAAATACCAAACCATGAAATATTGTATTTCATACTTGGGATTTGTAAAAATATGTGTATCATTTGCACATATCAACTCTTGTTCGATTTCAAGCTTTAAATCGCTTTCTAGAAGGTTATATGCGCTCTGATGCGTAAATATAACCAGTTTAATGCAACGAACACTCCAGAATAGTGAAATAGGCTTAACATACCTAAAATAACCTTCACATAACTTAGGAATAAGTTTTGGATGGTTTGGTGTGTTGAAATCAAGTTTGTTCGATCGTAGGGACTAATTGTGTCAAACTACGAAACTATACCGATTCGCCTAGTAACGAACATTCTGGAACTTGATCATAAGTGAAATATGCCCTAAATATCCTTTACATAGCTTAGAAATAGGCTTTGAGGTGTTTTGTGCGCTAAAATAAACTTTCATGATCAATAGGGACTAAAAGCGTCAGAAAGTGCATAAGTTTGCATTTTCGCGCATATCTTACGTTCTGAATATATCCGAACATCCAAAAATTTATGTAAGCATTAAATATTTCATTTTAGTGTTTGGCATAATAAAAATCCATTCGTCGCTTAATTTGGATCGTTTTTGCGTTCGTTACGACTTCCGTCGTAATTTACCGAACAACGCAACCGTACGACCAAACGAACCGACATCTGAAATATTTTTGAGCATGTTTTAAGTTCCCTATACTTTAACTTCATTTTAGAGCTTTGAAATGGGGTTAACGGGGCTTAAACGTGTCAAAAATGCGTCAAATAGCAAGTTTGGATGCACAGGGGCCTGTTCTGCCAAAATATGAAAGTATCAGACCTGCAAGGTCCTTAAGGACCGTATGGTTCTGGGTCTTACGGTTTGTAAGCATGTCCCAGACAGCAGAATGTTGTTTCCAGCTTGTTCTAGCTGTTACACACATTTGCACCTGGTTTCTTTGATTCTATGTGTTTGTTTTGGATGCCCATGGTTTTACAAATCAGTGGGTATGAAGTGTAGGGCTGAGATTGAAGCTCGGTTTTCAAGAAACTATCCTAACGGTTCTACGAAAACTATAAATACCCCCTTCATTCACTTGCAAAACCCACAACTTGATCTGATTTTGGCCATCTAAGTTGAAGTTTATACTTCATACCTGAAGGTAAATGGGATCAAGAGCTTGCGGGGACCCTTTGTAAGTGTTCCTTCGTTCTTTTATCGCTTTTCGAGTCTGAAAGTCAAACTGCGTTTGTCTTTCTGCATTGACCAGTTTATGGTCAATGCGAAGTTCATTTGAACTTCATAACGTGAGCGTAATCACGATGGTTATAGTCCCTAGTGACTATACCTACTGATTACCACGTTATCTAGGTGTAGTGAGGAGTCGTAGTTTCGGCCAAAATGCGCATTCTTGCGTATTTTGTAACCAAACTACTATTAGGTATCAAAACCATTTGTTTTGATACCAAACCTGTTTTCTAACTTAACTAAACATGTTTCGACATGTTTAGCTCGTCACCTTTTAGATTAGTGCTTGTGTAGAGTCGTAAGTCAAGCGGACTAAACACCCGCTTAGACTTACGAACTAGACCCGTTTGGTCGATCTTTAGGATCCGACCAAACGCATTAGGTGACCATAGTTGTATAGGGAATAACCTTCCGAGGTTATACCTTATGGTCACCTAGTTTAAGTAGTTGTATGATACGTAGTTTGTATGCCTTAGGTAAATTACCAAAATACCCTTTTCATGTGTAATTGGTAATTAAGCATATGTAACCTAAACTTTTGTCATTTAACTGATTATGTAACATAATTAAGTATGTTAGGGCATATAATACTTGTCATAGGACTAGTTAGGCGGTCTGAACGCGTTATATGCGAACGACGCATTAAAGTAGCGTAAGCTACCTAAACGGGTCGTAATGGGTCGTAAGCACTTAGGTTAGGTTTCACTTTAGTATGTAGGCCTTGTTAAACCATATCATATGAGTTCCCACGCTCATTTGGTTCACGAGACCTCATAATATCCGATCCCCCGATTTAGGTCCGGTTATTTATGTAGTTACCTATATTAGGTACCGTTTGATTTTCGGGACTCCTCTAGCTTGCTTGGTAGTGTTTAAGACTTCTAAGCACTCTCAAGTGAGTACATAGTCCCCTCTTTTACTGTTTTCAAACTGTTTTGGGGTGAAGCATGTGTACCTATCTGTTATTTTCATGTTTTCAAAAGTATAATTGATTATACATATTTGGACTTATCTTTTTGAAAACTGAATGATTATCTATGATTTAAACTCTAATTTTTCAAAGGTTATAAAATAAATGTTTGGAATAGTACTTATTTTGTTCACCGGACCACTTGGTAGTATGATATAGCGCTATAGGATTTGACACCCCATTCCTGTTGTCATGGAATGTCTGAAACCAATTTGTTTCTCCATCCAAATAGAAATTGCCTTTGTGGTATTTCTATAGTCTCAAAGGTGTATTTTGATGCACTAGGTCTGAATGAATTCTTAAGTCATATTATTTTTGTATATTAAGTTATACTCCCAAAAGTATAGTTTGATATGCTCTCATATGTAATATTGTACAAAACCAACATATATTTTGTTAAAAACCTAAAACATAGTTTAATATGTTATTTGTAATCCAAAACATAGTTTAATATGTTGTTTGTAATCCAAAACATAGCTTAATATGTTATTTATCAATCCAAAGTATACTTTTGATATACTACTGAAAATTATTATTTTAAACAACTAAGGTATATTTAATATACTATTTGCCTAATGATTGGGTTTTGGTTAGTGTTTAGATAACGGGACGGGTGTGATGTGATGAAAACATGGTAGATACGCCGCTGGTACTTCTTATATATAAGTGTTTTCATCACATTACATACCGTGGCGTTATTTAGTACACTTGGGTTAACGATATTGGAACTGAAATATATTTTAATATATTACTTATTCGACTTTCTTAAAAACCAAAGTATATTTTTATATATACTATAAACCTTTTTATCAAAATATTGTTTTTCAAACAATATGTTTTATACAAACTCATTTTACTTACTTATTAAATTTTCTATGTATTATTATTTTATACCATCTGATTTCTTATAAATAATTTATAAAAGAAAACCTTTTTCAAGGATCATGACTATTTTTCTTAAACATTTTTCTTTAAACCCATAAGTCATGAATCCTAATTACAAATAAAACCTATGTATCTCACAGGCATTTTTATGGATCATGACTATTTTTCTTAAACATTTTTCTTTAAACCCATAAGTCATGAATCCTAATTACAAATAAAACCTATGTATCTCACAGGCATTTTTATGCTGACGTACCTATTTTTACACATGTTTCAGGTGCTGCTTTATGATGATTGTTGATACATGCTACACTTAGGGTGGACTCGGGCCTTAGCGACTTTAAAATTTGAAAGATAATATTTGTATTTATCTGATTTGTAATAGAACAAAGATTTCAATGATTCAATATAACAAAATTATTTATTCCATGGTTGTGAAACAATGATTCTGTTACAACACTCCCCGACGTTTCCGCCACGTCTTGTTGTTTTACGTGGTCGGGGTGTGACAAGCATGATGGCTGGCATCCTGTGAAATCCACTCGTGTGAGCGCCTTGCCATGCGGTAGGACAAAGTTCCTAAGGCCATTTCATACAATCTAAACTACCTAGCATCTCGGGTAGGCCATGATAATCTGCGTGATGTTCCAATATTTGTTGCATGTCACTAAACGAGGGCTTTCTCAAATATCTTTTCCTATAAAGTTCTAGAATACACGAGCAAAAGTTGTGAAGACTTTCTCTAGCTACACGTGCAGACATTTTTAAATAGTCATCCATAATGTCCGAACTATTGTCGTACGCTAACTGCCGAAGTGCGGCCGTGACCTTTTGCCACGTACTAAATCCTAATTGCTCGGTTACATCCGGTTTTTGTTGGAAATAAACATACTTCTCCTCAAGATCTCTAGATATCCTTAAAAATAAGTTTCTACTCATACGAAAACGACGTCTAAACATTTTTTCATCATACTTAGGTTCCGCTGAGAAGTAATCGCTTACCAACAAATTGTTAGCGGTGTGCCGTTCACGAGCGATGTACCTTCTCCTCCGTTTAGGTTGCGGAGTCTCTTCCTCATTGTCTTCGTCTTCCACGATAGCTTTCACCACCGCCGCGATCGTTTGTAGAAATACTTCCGCACCATCGTCAGATGATGATAACGATACACTTGAACTTGAAGAACTCATGGCAAGATTGTATTTTATGTGTTTGATATTGTGTTAGAAAAATGTTAAATATGGTAAGGTATTTATAAAGGAAATTTTTTTTAAAAGCCCCCAACGGCTAGTTTGAATTGGCCATTGAGAACCCGCCCCACGCCCGTCTTCAAACCCAAGCCCCTTGGGCCACGCCCCAACCCAAGCCCCATACCCCATAGTCTAAATGCCTTAATGTGTATAGTACAGGGCCGGCCAACCCGTGACGCCCGAGACCCGAAAAGTCTTTATAAGCTTTTATATGTTTATTAAATTATATATTTAGTATAGTAATCCATTTATTATGCAAAAAGTGTTGGTGGTGTAGTGGAAAAAAACCATCTCAAGATAATTTAAAGGTCTCAAATTCAATTGTTAGCTCCACAACTAATGTTTTATTTTTTAATTCATTTCCTATTAACCACAATTTTGGGCTCAATTTCTTTTATCGCCCGAGGCCTAAATTTTTTCGAGAGTTTTCGGAGACGGCTCTGGTATAGTATGAAAACAAAAGGTGGTATGTGAATAGGTGGATGTGTATAGTATGATACACGAGCTAAAGTAGATATGCGAGTATGTTATTATGGTAACTCCTGTCATAAAAATATTTGTTACTAGTATAACTATTATTATTATTATTATTAATTTTTTTTTTTGAAACGGTCCGTCATAAAAATCTGTTATGATTAGTTTTATGATTTTCTCCTTGAAGAGTATATTGCTACTTTAAATTTGTATAAAGTTATCGAATGAAAACAATTTTTCTCGTACGCCACTTATTCATCCATCAAATCTCCCACCTTCAAAATAATGTGCCAACTTGCTTACCTTTTCCTTATCCTCATGATTATCATGCCACCGATCTTGTGGTTATATATCGATATTGTAATAATAGATTTTTAATCAATACAAAATTTTAACAGCTTAGGGGCTGTTTGGTAGCCTCTGAATGATCATTAAGAGGCTGCCTCTTAATGGAACCATTAAGAATTTTACCAATGAGAAGGTAGAAGAATGTAACATGTGATGATTTACCACTCAGAGGTTACCTCTTAACCATTCAGACTTGAGGTTACCTCTTATTCATTCAGTGGTTTTAAACCATTAAGAGGTAGCATCTGAATGGTCATTAAGAGGCTACCAAACAGCCCCTTAGTAATACATTATTCAATTTTTTTACCAAAAATTATGCAATATATATACTTTATTTTAATTAATATTTAATATATAACCTGGTTGTAAGGTCAAAAGTAACATGGCCCATTTAGAAAAAAAAAAAAAAAAAAAAAAAAAAGCATGGCCCATTTAACGGACTTCGATTATTATTCGTTTGAGGGTTGGATCCCACATTTCCGTTAAAAAAACAGATAATTAAATCTTATATATATTTTTTTCAATTTTTATTATATGGTCAAAATTGTAAAGAAAAGGAACAAATAAAATAAAGTAATTACCGTATGGTCAAAATTGTAAAAAAAAAAGAACAAATAAAATAAAGTAATTACCGCCTAAATATTAGATAAAGTACGTAATATATATATCTATACTATATAATAAAAGAAACCTATTTTGAGGCACTTGTCATTCTCTCATTTAATTGATTAAAATTATTAATAATACTAAAAATAATAATATTTAATCTAAATTAATACAAATTCTTATTATTAATAATATTTAATCAAATCTAAAATCTAATCTAATACAAATTTTTATTATCAATAATATTCAATCAAATCTAATAAGAATTCATAGAAATCTAATATTCAATCAAATCTGTGGATAGACGGATCAAGCGTTCCTTGGGGTTGGCCGGAGTGAAAGTCAACCACAAGCCCTTTTGCTTACCTAGGAGTTGTCCAACTATAGCTGGACAATGCTTGGTTAGGACCTACACCAGACCGAATCCACCAATATAACCGTCTTTATCAGCAGGTTTAACGAGGTATTTGACCCCTGTGCGGAGGCTTTTTCCATGGGCATCGAGGACGGGAGCAGGAGCTGAACTGGCTGCTAATATGATCAATGCAAGTACTGAGAATAAGATGACTGTTTTCATTTTTAAAGATGTGTGCTGGTGAATGATATGATGTAGCTATTTGTAGATGATGGGAAGTGTGCTAGCTTTAAATTCAAATACGATTATTTAGTTGTTGGATTGGAGTTTCGGTAGTTTTAGACACAAAGTTAAAGTTGGATATTCACAAATGTTTCTGTTAAATTCGATTAATTAATTTGTTCAACAATCACTATTATCTTTATCATTCAGTACGGTTAACCGATTTATCATAATACAACATCCCACCTATTCAATCATATGATTTTTCAATCTTATATTAACTAAATAAATAAAGATTAATATTCAATCTTATCCAACTTTAAATATAAAAAATCTGTTAGTTTAGATTAATATTCAATCTTATCCTACTTTAAATATAAAAAAAAACCCGTTAGTTTTTTTAAATATATTTTTTTATTATTTGGTATATAAAATTATATTTATTCAACCCATGTAATACACGGGGGGTTTTAAAAATATAACTTTTTGTATTATTTGGTAAACAATGTTACATTTATTCAACCCGTATAATACAATGGTTTTAAAGATATAATTTTTTTAATTATTTGGTATATAATATTACATTTATTCAACCCGTACAATACATATGGTTCTTATAGATATAACTTATTTTATTATTTAATATATAAAATTACATTTCTTCAACCCGTGCAATAAAGGATGCTTTTAAAAAGATAATGTTTTATTATTTGGTATATAAAATTCATTTATTCAACTCGTGTAATACACGGGTTATAACCTAGTGATTTAATAAAGTGTTTGATTCAATATTAGATAAAGTACATAATATGATTTAATAAGGTGTTTGATAAGTTAATAAGAAATTTACCATGTTTCTGATGATTAAATATAAAATGTCGAAATGTCACTAACGAGTCAATATTTTATGAAAAATAAATTTAATATAAGGGTAGAGATATGGTAAAAAGTGTTTAAAATGTGAGAAGGGTAAGAAGTGTTTTAAACCATTGGATATTTGATCTAATGGTTGAGATCAACAGGGTATAAAAATGTAAATTGTGTTTTAATTAGAAGGACCTTATGTAAAATTGAAGGGCAATAGTGTCTTTTCGGATGTTTCAAATATGGTAACCGTATCCTGCACAACCAAAACCCCCACCATTCTCCTAAAAACTAGCGACTTCCCTTCAAAAGTTGATTATCCGATTTCCTTGACTATTGTAAGACACTATACATTTAATTAACAATAATCTATTGATTTAAATCAGTTAATAATCATGAAACACTATGAACAAGAAAATTAAGATGTCTGTACAGAATATAACACTATTGATTGGGAATAAAACACTATCAAGGGAAATTAAGATGTCTGTACATAATATAACACTATTGATTGGGGATAAAACACTATACATATAAATATAAAAAAATAACACTATTAATGATAAAACACTAAAACAAAAACTTACCCTAAACAATTCAATATATAAAACACTATTGATTGGGGATAAAACACTATGAAAGGAAATTAAGATGTCTGTACAGAATATAACACTATTGATTGGGGATAAAACACTATGAAAGTAAATTAAGATGTCTGTACAATATATAACACTATTGATTGGGGATAAAACACTATACATATAAATATAAAAAAAATAACACTGTTAATGTATAAAAGACTATGAAAGGAAATTAAGATGTCTGTACATAATATAACACTATTGATCATCCATATGACACTATACATCTAAATATAAAAAAATATAACTCTGTTCATGATAAAAACACTAAAACAGTTATAATTGATGAAGAATGATGCGTACATGAAATTCTTATTGGATCTTGCAAAAAATTACAAAATTCGAAAGAATCCCTAAAATATCTCATCGCCCGTTTTTTTTGGCAGTTATCTTGGAATCAATTAATTGATAAGAAAATGGAAAAATACTAATACACCCTTTTGAATTAATTAAGATAAATGACACTTGTCATTCCCAAATTATTTCTCACCCTTCTCACAAAAGTTGATTAATGTACTGGATCCTAAACCTTTAATATAAGATAATAAAATTTTAAAAATGTTATATTTGTATTAGTAAAGCTAAAAGTAAAATCGAATGCTTTATAACAAAACTAGGTTAGAACCCCGTGTATTACACGGGTTGAATAAATGTAATTTTATATATTAAATAATAAAAAGTTATATCTTTATGAGCCCCGTATATTGTACGGGTTAAATAAATGTAATTTTATATATGAAATAATAAAAAAAGTTATATCTTTAAAAACCATGTGTATTACACAAATTAAACAAATGTAATCTTGTATACTAAATACTAAAAACGTCGTATCTTTAAAAAACCCGTGTATAATCGGGTTGAATAAATCTACCAAATAATAAAAAAATACACCCTTAAAAACCGCGTATATTACACGTGTTGAATAGATCTAAAAAAGAGTTATATCTTTAAAAACCATGTGTATTACACAGATTAAATAAATGTAATTTTGTATATTAAATACTAAAAACGTCGTATCTTTAAAAAACATGTGTATAGTCGGGTTGAAAAATCTACCAAATAATAAAAAAAATTATATCCTTGAAAAACCACGTGTATTACACGTGTTGAATAAATCTAATTTTACATAGCAAATGATAAAAAGTTAAATCTTTAAAAACTTCGTGTATTACACGGGTTATATAAATGCAACTTTGTATAGTAAATAATAAAAAAAAAAAATTTAAAAACCCCACGTTTTACACGAGTTGAATAAATATAATTTTGTATACAAATAATAAAAAAGTTATATTTTTATAAATTAGGATAACATTTAATGTCACGACCCCCGACCCCACCCTGGACGGAATCCGGAGCCGCGAACCAGTTCAGTGGTACCTGTGGTTATTTAGAAAAGTAGTGCAGCGGAAATTTCATCAGGACCGTGAGTTAGGAAAAATATCAGAGTTTAGAAAACACCGGATTTTATTTATTAAATAGATGGGATAAAACCATGTTTTGAAAGGTAGCTTTAATATGGGATAAACCCGAATACATAAAACAATTTTCCTTAATTTAATTTGATTGATAAATTAAGCCACTTCTGTAAGCCTTTTGGTGCCGTATCCAACTCTTATTCCGATCTACTGTAATTACCTGAAACGCGTTTTAAAAACATTTGGTCAGCAGGAAATACTGGTGAGTTCATTCAGTTTGTACAAAAATGACACATTGTTATAGATTACAGCATAAGAGCGATTACAATGGCTACTATCTTATTGTTATCTGGCGCCGTGTCACACCCTGGTGACGATGGTCATACCACTATTGGGTCATTTCACCCAAGTAGTGATGATTATCACAGTTAGGTTTGTTTACCTAACCGTGAGAAATTAGTAATGTGCACAATACCTCACTTGCCAGTGATTCAAGATAACCAAGACTTAATCCCTGTAATATATAACTAGAAAACATTTGAAATTTAGTAAAACAGTTGATAAAAAGAGAATGACTCACGTTGTTAGCATATAGTCTTGATTAAACAAGCATCTACTTTACAGTTCTGAATCTTCTGATGATTAAGCATCTTGTTTGATTATAAGTGTATAGTTTGGAGTTTTCTGATAGTTAAACATATGGTTTAACTGAGTGGAATACGTTTTAGTGTAAAACCATATCAAACCTAACGATGGTCATGAGATCAGGACCTTAACGAAATTCACAAAGTATAGTCTTTGTATAGACAGTGCTTTGGCATCCGTTTCAGAATCTTAACGAAATTCACAAAGTATAGTCTTTGGTATTCGTTAGTTGGTTCCCGAATCGATCGGACAGAATATCGCATCGGTGATTATTGGTTAGAACACCAACGTATAGAGAGAGAAGAATAGAAGAAATGAGCAAATAAAAATGAATCCTAGGCTTCCTATTTATAGATAGGAAATATGAAATTTCTAGGAAATTTCATATAGCTTTTCTAGGAAGTTACCTATACATTTTATAGGAAGCTTCCTACCCATATATATATCTTCTTATACCTTCCTTGCACCTTCCTTTGATTAATCTATCTCATATATATTTATTTTCATGTATATTTATTTAGGTGTTTAATTTACTTACTTAATTAATCTTGCTTAGCTCGCTTAGCTTAATTAATCTTGCTTAGCTTAATTAATCTCGCTTAGCTTAATTAATCTCGCTTAACTGATTAATTAATCATACTTAACTGATTAATTAATCTTACTTAGCTGATTAAGTTTAACTTATCTATTAAGGTTTCTTAACCGCTAAGTTATCTTAACTACTAAGTTTACTTAACCAATAAGTTTTCCTTAACTATTAAGTTTACTTAATCGCTAAGTATTCTAGCTTAGTAGTTCCCTGGTTACAAGTTCTAATTTCTAGCTACAATGGAACTCGTATTAGTGTATTACTCAATTCAACTTTAACGATAATCACGAGATCAAAACTCACTACGAATGACAAAGTATAGCCGTATACAGGCAGCACTTAAACATCCGTTAGATCAGTTTCAATCGGATATAGTACCGTGTCCGTGATTAGAGTTATTACCCTGATAACGAGCAGAGTTTCGGGTTTTAGAGTATAATACCCGAGCTATTACTTTGCTATAATAGAAGCTAAAAGAAGAAAAGAATTGAGCGACTTTCAACTGAACTCGAACTCCTTATTTATAGGGCTGGAAATGGGGCGTGTCGCGGCCCGCGTAAACTCGAAGGAACATCTACGCGGCCCGCGAGGAAGTCTAGGCCGGCTGAGTCATCAGAGGTTTCGACAAGTGTCATGCCACGTGGCCATGATCGTTATCCGGTGGTTTGCATTGCTGTCGCGGCCCGCGTAAGCTTGGCTTAACTCTTACGCGGCCCGCGAGCGAATTAAAAATCTTGTTTTTCTTGATTTCTCCAAGCACGAAGGTATTTCGGGTCCGTTTCTCACACTCGGGGTGTATTTAGGAGCGTTTAGGGTTACCTTAAGGGTCCTAGTATTAAGCCCCTGCGTTGCAGTGGTTGTCATCAAACTATGTTAAGTAGTAGTAATACTATAGCATTGTCAGCGACCACCAACATCGGAAAAGCTCGTAAAAAAAATAAAATAAATAAAAACAGGAAAAAATAACGTCGAGCGAAAAGCAGACATAAAATCTTTGAATCACGCACGCTCGTTGCTGATAAATTAAACCGAAACGTAAAACATAGAAAAAATAAATAAGTCCATCCAGGACCTTGTCAAACGCAGAAAAATAGATGTGACGTGACGGGCCAGTCAAAGGGGAAAAAAATATACGAAAAAATGTTAAACCCCACACGGACGTTGCGGTGCGTTAACTCACAAAATTTAGAACGAAACGAAAAACTTGGGAAAGATGAAAAGTATGGTGGACCAAATTTGAAAATAAAAAGGACTTGGGATTAAATTGTAAGAGATGAAAAACTTTAGGTTAAAAGTAAAAAAACATAGGGTCTAAATTGTAAAATTGAAGTTATTTATTGATTTTAGATCAAAATAAGTGCTATCTATATATTGGTTATTAATTAATATTAATATTAAAAGAAATTTATTAAACACATATAAATAAAATTTATAAGATTGGAGGAGAGAATGTCATATGACATTATTTGGAGTCTTTTATTATAAGTTGAGTAAATTACAAGTTTTGTCCTTTATGTATGTCCAAAATTGCAGGCGCTGCCCTTTGTCTTTAAAATTGATATGTTTTGTCCTTAATGTATGCAAATCTTGCACGTTATGTCCTTTAGGCCAAACCCAGTTAGATTTTTTGGTTAAAACTGATCATGTGCAAGGCACATGAGGGTACTATTGTAATTTCACCATTTAAGGGGCTATTGTGTAACTAATATATAGATTGGGACTATTTTGTAAAAATAGAAAATATATTAAATTAAAACTGCACTCTCTCTCTTCCTCCATCACTCTCTCTCGCTCTCTTCTCTCTCTCTCTTCTCTCTCCATCTGCGGAGGAGATGAGATGCACCACCACCGCCGCCATGCCCGATTACCTATCTGCAAACCCTAACCACTCTCTCTCTTCCTCCATCACTCTCTCTCGCTCTCTTCTCTCTCTCTCTCTTCTCTCTCCATCTGCGGAGGAGATGAGATGCACCACCACCGCCGCCATGCCCGATTACCTATCTGCAAACCCTAACCCGCCACACCATCACCGCCCATTTCGGCGACCATCTCCAAAACCCAACCGCTGACCAAACCTGGTCATGAACAGGACGACGATGGTGGAGACGGTGAACAGGACAACGATGGTGGCAGTGTGTTGTTGCAGCGGCGGCTGCAAAAGTTGAAGATGAAGGTAAGACGACCGGAGATCGAAGAAAGATCGAAAGATTCTTGCGACCCATCTAGGGTTCTGATGAAGTTCCGACAGGATTCCGGTAACCTTGTTTTGACCTGCAAATTCTATTTTCGTATAGATTGGATTTTTTTGTTGAGTTGGTTTTTTGGGGATTTTTTGTTGAGTTGGTTTTTTGGGGATTTTTTGTTGAGTTGGTTGATTTGGAGATTGTGGTAAAGGGTGGTGGTTGTAGATGATTAAGGGTCGCGGTGGTGGCGGCGGTTGTTGATTTAGAGATGATGGTTTTGGTGGCTGTGGTTGTTGATTTGGTGGAGGTGGTTGTGGGGGTTGAAAGGATTATTAAATTTGAGCGGCGATGGGGGTTTGGGTGGTGTCTAACAGGTGGTGGTGGGTGTTTCTGGTGGCAGATAGTGGTGGTTAGGTGTTTCCGAGTTGGGGGTTCAGTTTTGTGAGGTGGTGGTGATGGTGATGGCGGAAGATGATGGTGGTGGAACTAGGACAGGTAAAGAGATGGTAGAGATGGAGTAGAGAGGTAAAATGGAGCTTTTTAGAGAGAGAGAAAGACATGGACTGAGTTGTATATATATATATATATATATTTATTTTCAGATTTTTTTTAAATAATAGAGATAAAAAGACTATTATACCCTCATGTGCCTTGCACATGATCTGTTTTAACCAAAAAATCTAACTGGGTTTGGCCTAAAGGACATAACGTGCAAGATTTGCATACATTAAGGACAAAACTCATCAATTTTAAAGACAAAGGGCAGCGCCTGCAATTTTGGACATACATAAAGGACAAAACTTGTAATTTACTCTTATAAGTTAGATTAGATTAAGTAGATAGATATTGAGTGTGAAATAAACAAAGTATGACCTTGTACTAGTAAATAGACTTAACTGGGTCAGTTATGTATATGGTTCCCAGTCTTACTTCTATTACAAAAAACAACAGTAAAACCAGTATTATAGACCATTTTCGTTATAGAAAGGTGATTTTATTTTTTTATCCAAACTAATTGTATGATACATAAATACAACTTACACAACATTATCATTATTTAGTTAAAAATAAAGTATGATAGATTAATTAAAGGAATCAAATAAAGTTGTAAAGATTGTTTTATTTTATTTGTAAAGTTGAGGATATTAGGAAAACGTGAAAAACATGTAATATTGTTGCAGTCGTTTACACTATTCGGTGTGAAAGGGCTTGAAAATATGGCATAAAGCGTCAAATGGCAGTCACGACAGCAGAGAGGAATTTCCCTTTCAAGCCCCAAAAATACTGGGTGGGAGGGCGTAGAAGGGCCTCACATTTTCTTTTGTTTAAAAAAATAAATTTAAGAGTTAAATGTCATTTTAGTCCCTGTGGTTTGGGCTATTTTGCCAGTTTATTCCAAATGTTTCATTTTTAACCTGTGGGTCCAAAAAGGTTTCACAGTTGCCATTTTAGTCCACTTGGTTAACTTCATCCATTTTTTCTGTTAACGAGAAGGCCAATTCGGTCATTTTGTATGTAATTCTGTTAACTAAAAGGGCAATTCAGCTATATAAAATGACCGAATTGGCCTTCTCGTTAACAGAAAAAATGGATGAAGTTAACCCAGTGGACTAAAATGGCAAATGTGAAACCTTTTTGGACCCACAGGTTAAAAATGAAACCTTTGGACTAAACTGGCAAAATGGCCCAAACCACAGGGACTAAAATGGCATTTAACTCTAAATTTAATAAATAAATAATTCACCAATAAACAGCCTCCAAACACAACCCACCACTCATTGCGTGCCATGTCACCTCCCAAAAAAGCCTTTACGCCGGTGAAGAATTCCCTGCCCCACACCCCTATACGGGACGGTGTGCCCGACGTGGTTGAGACACCCACACCACCGCACCGTATACACTTATACAAAGATAAACTTGATATTCTATATTTTATAATGAGATTAACATTCATATCATTGTCATATTTATTATTATTGGGGATAGTCACTTAAATTACTGCAAAAAAAAATAACCAAGTCATCATTTTGATGGGAAAGTAAACCTTATAACGTTTGACTTTTTTATAAAACATAAAGGGTAAATTACTTTTTGAGTCCCTGTGTTTTATGGGTTTTAACTAGTTGAGTCCAAAAGCAAAAAGTTTAACGACCTGAGTCCCTATAAGCATTTTCCTTAACCATTTGAATCCAAATTTCTAACACCATCCATATTTTCTGTTAGTTTTCTATTAAAAGACGAAAATGCCCCTCTATCTTCTTCTTTACCCTTATAAAAAAACCTAAAACCTAAAAGTTCTACATCTCATCTCCAAATTACAGCAGCACACAAACCTACTATGTTTTCTCTCGAGTACACACCGGTGACCGGAGATCGGAGCTCCGGCTATCTTCTCCGACAAGCGCCACCCTTACAACCCTTTATACTTCTCGTTCACCGGCGACAACCACCCACACACCCCAGCTGCCCTTCTTCTCCGGTGAGACACACTCCACACGCACCCCTGTAAATCCCCAACACCTCCCTGTTACCCTCGGTTAGACGGCCAACCACCACCAACCGGTGGTGGCGTGCGGCGGCAGTTAAGCGCAGGAGAGAGAGAGAGAGAGGGTTAGAGAGAGAAAGATCGGAGGAGGAAGGAGAGGGGCCGAGCAATTTTACGGCAACAGTAGCAGCGGCTATTGATGCGTTTGTAAGTTTTGAGATTGGGAGGGTACCAGGGCGTTTCCTCGCCCACATTCAACGCCACCAGTTTCTCAAGCAGAATATGTTTCTTCTTCTGGGCCGCAAGCACGACCCACTTATTTGGTGGCTTTTTCGAGTGATCGGCTGCCGATTGCGTGGATGGTGGAGTTGGAGTTGGGGGAGAGGGTGATTGCTCTTGAGACTTTGCAGGCGATGTCGGCGCAACCTAGGATGCCGAATCGGATTGGGGTTGGGGTTGGGGGGGTTTCTGCTTCTTGTTGTTTGGGAGTGAGAGGTGAAGAATTGAAGTCTGGAGATGATTGTGATGGGTGGTTGGGAATAAGATTGCCTGCCACAAAGATTATCATGAGAAAACAGTGTTAATTTGCATCATGTACCCTCAAAGCTTTCCAACGCCCCGGTAGCGGTACGCGGATATAGGGCATGTTTGACTAATTCCTCCCGATATGTGTTTCTTTCTGGATGTTTTTTTTGAATTTGATAGCAAACCATTATGAGTAAATTCCACTTTGAATACCGTTCTAGTCATGTGCATCATCCATCTTCAATTATTTTGCTGTTGTGCTAATTCCTCTTTTGCATAATTTTGGTTGTGGCTCTGGTGGTGACGGTGGTGGTGTGGTGGTGGGGATGCAGGGGGTGTAGAGAGAGAAAGATGAGAATGTTTAGAGAGAGAAAGAGATGGTGGTTATTAGGTTTTAGGTTTTTATAAGACCGTGGGGTATGGGGCGGGGGTTTGGGCGTGGCTTGGGGGAAAACGCCCAAGCCACCACCCTGGGTGGGCTTGGGTTTGGGCGTGGCCCTTAGGGCTTGGGTTTCAAGCCGGGCGTGGGGTGGTCTGGCCAAGCTGACATGGCGGGCTCTCACTGGACAAACCAAAGTAACCGTTGGGCTAGCCGTTGGCCAACGGCTATCTTAAAAAAAAAAAATATTTTTCCACTATAAAACTCACATTTTTCTTCCATTTTTTACCACATTCAACCACATCTTCTATAATTATCTTCAATTCTCCTTCTACAAAACGAAAAAATGCATCCTCATAACCGTCCTTTTGACCCGACCAACCCGTATGCATTCCAAGAAAATAATCCTAGCCCACCACCCATTCGTCCAATGCCTCGTCCATTTTTGATACACTCTTCTATGCCCCAAGAAACGAGTTATGCATCGTATCTTGGGAATTGTTTGTTTACTAACTTCCCACACACCGATGATGCGATACCTACCCCGTTTACATAAACGCCCATCAACCTTTCACCAAACTCCATCGACCCTTCACAAAACGAAACCGTCCCCGAAACTCAACCACCCAACGATGGTCCTTCCGCATCGAAACCCATCAAAAAGAGAAGCCATAAGAAAAAAACCGAGGAGGAGAAAGCACTTGAAACCGCTAAGCGAAAACAAGTAAAATGGACCGTTCTTGAAGAACTTGCATTGGCAAGGGGTTGGTATCAACAATCTCAACATGCAACTTTAGGTATTCTTAAACTTTGATTATATTAATGGTTTTTTTATATAACTTTGTAATATATTAAATTTTGTTTTTATAAAAATAGGAAATTGTGGCAAGGGGTTAGTAGAGTATTCCATAAAGAATTGGGAATAGAGGTTTATCGTGAAAATGATAGCTTATCCTCGAAGTGGACCGAGATAAGCGGCCAACTTACAAAATATAGTGGTTTTTTAAATAAAGCAAAACAAAACCCAAAAAGTGGTGAAACCGAAGCCGACATTGTGATGAATGCATTGGTTCAATTCAAGACAAATGTGGGGACCGACTTCCATTTCATGCATTGTTGGGAGATTTGTGTAACACCCCGTGTTTTCATAAGTGAAAGTCAAAGTCAAGGTCAAAGTCAACGACCGATTTCGCGCGACTTGACTCGTAGAAATGTTTTTATTTTATTTATATTATGTGGAGTAAGTGTCGTTCATTGCAATAATCGAATCGTGTTAACCGTATTTCAATCGACTCGCGACTGTGAACTATAGGAAGTAACAATGCGATAAAGTTAATCAAGCTGTGCTAGTCGAATCGACATCAAATCGTAACTCCAGCTATGTATTTTACTTGTCATTCATACGTGTGTGTGTGCCTTACGTGTTACCTGTGCATGTTTAATTATGTTTTGTTGTGATAATCAAGCGAACTCAATCGAACTCGAAGTCTAACTAAAAGTCCAACTCAAATGTAAACGAACCCGAACCCGAATTCCGAGTCGAACCATGTTATATACGAAGTAGTTGGGAATGAAAGTAATTTGACTAGGAAACCCTATTAAATCGCTCGCAATCGAAACCGAAGCGTCATCGCACCTGAACGCACCATTCAGTCGACATCAGGACGGATGGTCCATCCGCACGGATTGCCAATCCACACGGATTGCCGATCCGCACGGATTGCCGATCCGCACGGATTGCCAATCCGCACGGGTTGCCAGTTCGCACGGATGACCAGTCCGCACGGATAAACAATCCGGGTGACCTGCAATCCGCACGAACCACCCTTTCCCCTTTTAGCATCCTATAAATACCCGGGTCACTCTCCAAACTTTCCACTTTTGGCAAGTGACGTCCGACCTGCACGCATTCCTCACCTTTTCTCCGATTTCTCTCAATCCAGGTAAGATCTTGCTCTAAAACTTGTACATTCTTGATCCATACACACATTTACACCTTTCCATCTTTCAAATCTCAACTTTTAACCATGAAATCATCAAGATTTGAGGTATCCTAGGGTGACGTCATCATGAAGCTCTCATGAACTTCAAGTGTGACCTCGTTCCACCAAGAATAACTCGGATCTGAACGATTTCCACAAGATTTCACAACAACTTCACCTAAATCTAAACTTTTCTAAAAGATAAAAGAGTTGAAAGAAATAAACAAGTTTTCTCCTTCTTTTACCCTCAAAAGGGCGGTAGGAATCGGATCCGTTCTAGTCTCCTACTTAATGATAGTGGTGCATTAGTCCTAGATCTCGATTCTACCCGCAAGACACCTGATTTCGGGTTAGACCGCGATGACCGTTCTAAACCGCAGACGAGCCGAGCTAGGGTGATTCCTGGCCGGTTTGGTCATACGGGTAAGGATGCGATTCCAAATGGTTGACACGTAATCGGAACGTCTCGATAGACAACAAAGGCGACCAAGGGTAACCGGACGGAACAACCAGGACGAGGAAGATGTCCGCACGAGTAAGTTGTCCGCACGGACAAGTTGCCCGCACGGACAGACGATCCAGACGAGTTGTCACCCGGACGAGCCAATGTAACACCCCGAAAATGTAAAACTTTAAATTGGAATTGTAAGGTATAAATAAACGAGAATTTACTAACTAGGAATTTTAACCTAATTAGTTACAAGTCTAGAAATAACCTAAAGTAGGGTTAAAAGTAACAAAAATCAATGTTGATCAAAGTGGAGGGGTTTAGGTTGTTAAAATTGAAACTTGAATTTTAATAAACAAATAAAACATAAACCAAACACCCCACTTTGGAGCTTTGGTCGACCAGAACAACAGGGGGCGACACCCACCTTCAACAAAACTTAGAATTCTACTAAAATTCTCAAATTGGAGGAGCAAATCTGGTCCAAACGAAAATCCAAGCTTAGAATCATGATCCTCATCGTAAGAGGAATACAAGGTATGTAAAATTTAGTAAAAACGAAATCTGAGAATTGAATTCGAGTGCAATGAATAAAACAAACAAAACATGGATTTCTAGGACTCACCGTAAATTACGGTAGTACCGTAATTTACGGTAGAGGTCAGACGTTTACGATAGATCCCTCCTTCTTTACGGTGGACCAAAAATCTCCAGGACTCACCGTAAATTACGGTAACACCGTAATTTACGGTGGAACAGAAAACTTTATTTTTTTTATATTTTAAATTGATGATTGGATCATATGTTAAGTCTTATGTACTAAAGTCAAAACTAATGTTTTAATGGTTTTGACCCTAGGTGATTAGATGGACCTTACGGATGGTGGTCAAGCAACGTCGAAGAACCGAACACGACTTTTGAAGCTTCCGCTATATGTTTAATCTTACTTAACCTTGTTCATGGGTTGTAAACAATTATTAATCAACTTTTGAATGTTTTAACTTAAACATTAGTTAACTAATGTTTATCTACTTGAAATCTTGACTTATGAAACTTATATTAATTTAATATCTTTAGTATAAAATATATAAAATCAGTCTTAAATTCAAGTAAAAATTTAAGGGTGTTACAAGTTGGTAATCAGAGCCTAAGGTTGTCAACAAAGTGTTCGGTTCAAGCTTGATCGATCGTCCGGTAAGAACTAACTTATTTTGTTAATAAATTATGTACTACGTAAAGAATGAGAAATGAACAATATGCATGAAAAGAGTGTGTAAGCTCACTCAAAAACTAGAAATGCATGAAACAAGAATGATTAAATCAAGTTACGAACTTGATTGAATTGAAACAAGAATGATTAAATCAAGTTACGAACTTGATTGAATTGAAACAAGAATGATTAAATCAAGTTACGAACTTGATTCAATTGAAACAAGAATGATTAAATCAAGTTACGAACTTGATTGAATTGAAACAAGAATGATTAAATCAAGTTATGAACTTGATTAAATCAGAACAAGTAAAGCATGTGTTATAAATGGAATGTTTAACAACCTATGTAAACATTTCAGAAATAGAGATGGCTGATGGAAGAGATGATAATGCGGTGCCAAGAGTCACCGAACAAATGAGGGAAGCGATTGCCGAAGAGGTTGGAAAGGCGATCGAAAACAGTTTGTCGGGCTTTATTGATAAAATTCAAAATACAGTTTTATCAATAGTTGAAGATAGAATCAAGAAATTGGAAGATGATTCAAATTTAGCAAAGGAAAAGCATGGAGGACGAAAGCCTTGTTCATACAAGGAATTCATGGCCTGTAAACCACCAATATATAATGGGGAGGTTGACCCAATAGTGTGCCAACGATGGCTAAGTGATATCGAAGGGGTATTTGAGAGGACCCATTGTGATGAAGATGACTACGTAGCCTATGGTACGGGTCAACTAAGGAGTCAAGCGAAAGATTGGTGGGACAACAAAAAGAGAGAGATCGGTATTGAAGCTGCTAAGGTCATAACTTGGGAAGAATTCAAGACGCCATTTCTTAAGCATCATAGCCCCAAGGCGGTTATGAATAAAATCAAGGAGGAGTTCATGCAACTTAGGCACAAGAATGAGACCATAGACAAAATCACAGCAACGTTTATGGATAAGATGAAGTTTTGCGATGATCTAGTGACGAATGAAGAACAAAAGATATACTACTATCACAACATGTTGAGTGCTGAGTATAGGGAATTTATCACCCCTTCAAAATACGAGACCCTTACCGAGATCATAAACGCTGCTCGGGAAAGGGAGATCGAACTGAAAAAGAGCATTGAACGGGGTGAAAGGAGAGCACAAGATGTAAACCCAAGCCCTACTAAGAAGGCACAGACAAATGAAACCGCAAAGACATCCGATACGAAAGGCGGGTCATCAGGTTGCAGAATCTGCGGAAAGGGTCATAAAGGCGAATGCCATTACAAGGATAAGCCTTGTCCCATATGCAAGAAAACGGGACATATGGCTATATCGTGCCCGGAGAAAGTGACAGTTTGTTACAATTGTTATCGAACGGGTCACAAAAAGTCGGAATGCCCGGAACTGGTTGGGAAGAAGGATGAGCAGAACCAGAAAGGTGAAGCTCCAAAAGCAAAGGCAAGATCTTTTCAATTGACCGCCGCAGAAGCGAAGGTTGAACCTGACGTGGTCTCAGGTATATTTGCTGTAAATTCGATTCCTGCACGCGTGTTATTTGATACGGGTGCGAATAAATCCTTTGTTTCATATGGATTTATTCGACATCCTTCATTTGTTTTAACAAAATTACCTGTGCCTTTAGAAGTAGAGATAGGTAATAACAAGAGCTTTATTGTTTGTGATGTATGTAAAAACTGTAAACTGAGCATTGACGACGAAGAATATTTGATAAACCTAATCCCGATGTCAATGGGAGAATTTCAAGTAGTCGTTGGGATGGATTGGCTATCTCAACACCATGCAAAGATCGTGTGTTTTCGTAAAGAGATAAAACTAACATCTCCGAGCGGGAAAGACGTCACCATTTATGGCGAAAAAGGAGGCAACCCCATAGTATGCACAATGTTGAAAGCTCACAAGCTTATGAAGCGAGGATGCAAGGCATTCATGATATACGCTAATGAGCCCGAAAAATAATCACGAAAGATTGAAGATGTACCGGTAATACGAGATTATGAAGATGTGTTTCCGGAGGATTTACCGGGGATACCGCCTGAACGGGAGGTAGAGTTCGGGATCGAATTGATTCCGGGCGCAAAACCCGTAGCAAAAGCCCCGTACCGACTTGCACCGTCGGAATTACAAGAGTTGATGTCTCAAATTCAAGACCTGCTTGACAAGGGATTTATAAGGCCGAGTGTGTCTCCTTGGGGCGCACCGGTGTTGTTCGTAAGAAAGAAAGACGGGAGCATGCGCATGTGTATCGATTACCGGGAGTTAAACAAACTCACGGTAAAGAACCGATACCCGCTCCCGAGAATAGATGACTTATTCGACCAACTACAAGGCGCGAACTGGTTTTCAAAAATTGACCTTAGGTCGGGGTATCACCAACTAAAGGTCAAAGAAGAAGATGTGCCGAAGACGGCTTTCCGCACGAGATACGGACATTACGAATTTCTCGTGATGTCATTTGGGCTAACAAACGCGCCCGCGGCTTTCATGGACCTCATGAACCGGGTTTGCAAGCCAATGTTGGATAAGTCGGTCATCGTGTTTATCGATGATATCTTGGTATACTCGAAAAGTGAAGCTGAACACGCACACCACTTACAAGAAGTGTTAGAGACACTTAGACGAGAGAAGCTATATGCAAAATTCTCTAAATGTGCCTTTTCGTTACGAGAGGTACAATTTCTTGGCCATGTCATAAATGCTGACGGAGTTTTGGTGGATCCGTCAAAGATAGAGGCGGTGTCAAAATGGAATCTCCCGAAGAACCCTTCCGAAATTAGAAGCTTTTTGGGGCTTGCGGGATACTATAGGAGATTCATTCAAGATTTCTCCAAAATTGCGTCACCACTAACAAAGCTAGCCCAAAAGAAAGCAAAGTTTATTTGGGGCGTCGATCAAGAAAAAGTGTTTCAAACGCTAAAAGAAAAGTTAACTCAAGCTCCGGTACTGACATTGCCGGACGGAGTCGAAGACATGGTGGTTTATTCGGATGCTTCACTATCGGGACTCGGTTGCGTGTTGATGCAACGGGGCAAGGTAATACTATGCCTCGAGACAATTGAAGATACACGAGAAGAAATATCCCACGCACGATCTCGAGTTGGCTGCGGTGGTATTTGCCTTAAAAATATGGAGGCATTACTTGTATGGGGTAAAGTGCACCATATTCACCGACCACAAGAGCTTGAAATACTTCTTCGATCAGAAGGAACTAAATATGCGACAAAGGCGATGGCTGGAAACGGTGAAAGACTACGATTGTGTAATACATTATCACCCCGGAAAGGCTAATGTGGTGGCGGATGCGCTAAGCAGAAAAGCAGACTATGTCCCAATACGAGTAAGATCGATGCAACTCGTGGTGACCTCAGGTATACTTGAACGTATTCGAGAGGCGCAATTAGAAGCAATGAAAGAAGAGAATTGGAAGAAAGAAAGAATAATCGGGCAAGTGAAAGATTTTTCGGATGGAAATAACGGGTTGAAGACTCGATCTGGAAGAATATGGGTCCCACATACTTGCGGAGTGAAGGCGCTTCTACTTAATGAAGCTCATAAATCCCGTTATTCAATTCATCCGGGTGCAACCAAGATGTACAATGATTTGAAACAAAATTATTGGTGGCCCGGAATGAAGAGGGATGTGGCGAAATATGTGGAAAAATGCTTGTCATGTTTACAAGTCAAGGCGGAGCATCAGAAACCATATGGCAAACTCCAACCGTTAGAAATTCCGGTTTGGAAATGGGAACATATTACAATGGACCTATTAACCAAGTTGCCTAAGACGAATCGTGGTTTCGATGCCATATGGGTAGTGGTGGATAGATTGACGAAAAGTGCTCACTTCATTCCGATTCGTGAGACTTATACGTCAGAAAAGATGTCAGAAGTTTACACCAATGAAATAATAGCACGTCATGGGGTGCCGGTGTCCATCGTGTCTGATAGGGATACCCGGTTCACTTCAAATTTCTGGCGAGATTTCCAAGAGCAAATGGGAACCAAATTGTTCATTAGCACTGCGTACCATCCTCAAACGGATGGACAAAGTGAAAGAACGATACAAACATTGGGGGACATGCTACGGGCGTGTATAATTGACTTTGGAGGCAGTTGGGATGTTCACCTACCGTTAGTCGAGTTTTCGTATAACAACAGTTACCAATCTAGTATTAAGATGGCACCGTACGAAATGCTTTACGGTAGGAAGTGTCGAACCCCGGTATGTTGGGGTGAAGTGGGTCCACGTGAACTCGCCCACCAAGATATAGTACGAGCCACGAATGCGAAGATCGATATAGTTCGGGCACACTAGAAAGCGGCTCAAGACAGGCAAAAGGCGTATGCTGATAAAAGGAATAGGCCAATCGAATTCCAGGTTGGTGACATGGTTATGCTAAAAGTTTCCCCATGGAAGGGCGTTATTAGATTCAGAAAAAAGGGGAAGCTAAGCCCGCGGTTTATTGGACCATTTAAAATTATCGGGAAAGTTGGCAAGGTAGCTTACCGTCTTGAATTACCGGAGGAGCTAAGTGGAATTCATGGCACGTTCCACGTGTCACAATTAAGAAAGTGCCTAGCAGACGAAACGGCCTATATCCATTACGATGATATCGAAGTGGATAATAGTCTGAATTATGCGGTGAGACCGGTGGAGATTTTAGATCGAAAGGTCAAACTTTTACGAAATAAACAAATTGACCAAGTCAAAGTCAAATGGGAGCATAGGAAAGGTTTGGACACTACATGGGAGTCCGAAGAGGAGATGCGGCGTCTTCACCCTACATTCTTTGGTACGTATTTCGGTTTCGGGGACGAAACCCTTTTAAGGGGGGTGGACTTGTAACACCCCGAAAATGTAAAACTTTAAATTGGAATTGTAAGGTATAAATAAACGAGAATTTACTAACTAGGAATTTTAACCTAATTAGTTACAAGTCTAGAAATAACCTAAAGTAGGGTTAAAAGTAACAAAAATCAATGTTGATCAAAGTGGAGGGGTTTAGGTTGTTAAAATTGAAACTTGAATTTTAATAAACAAATAAAACATAAACCAAACACCCCACTTTGGAGCTTTGGTCGACCAGAACAACAGGGGGCGACACCCACCTTCAACAAAACTTAGAATTCTACTAAAATTCTCAAATTGGAGGAGCAAATCTGGTCCAAACGAAAATCCGAGCTTAGAATCGTGATCCTCATCGTAAGAGGAATACAAGGTATGTAAAATTTAGTAAAAACTCTTAACTTGAAATTCTCATGAAAAATTGGAAAAATCTGAATTAGGGTTGCATGTATATGTTGTGATGATTGAAGAACGACTATAGTGTCTAGGAACAAACCCTAGACCAATAGAAGTTGAAATCATAGGAAATTTTGGTGAATCTATGAACACCATTGTATATGATTAATGGGTTATGAGTAAATTGATGAATACCAAGATATTGGATGTTAGCTTTATGTAATTTGACAATTTGGAAGTGATTTCAGAAATCTAGAAGTTAACAATCATGTAAAACGTTGATTGAAGTGAAATTAGGGCTAAATATTAAGCTAGAAACTTGTCATATAATCTTGTGATAAATCTGCCTTTAAGGTGTTTGTGAAAATGCCTCAAAGAAGGCTTAAAAATAGAAATTTAAAGCTTTAACGCATAATTATGATGTTTCGGTATATTATGCGAAGTAAGGTCTAAAGAGAGTTCTAAACATGTTTTGAATTGAACTCTATAGGAAAAGATACCGGAACGTCTAGTGGACAAGCCGGTGGTGATTCGCGGTTGAAGGGCGTACGCTAAGGTATGTAACTTGACCCGTTACATTTAGTAGATTGGATGTTTATATAATGTGTACTTGAATTTTTAAATAAGAGTTGTTTTGAATTAAGCGATGAAGTCGCTATATTGAATGATTGATAGAACTTGGGTTGAACTCGTTGGTAGTTGTCATATAGGAGGATTCCTTAGACGAGCCAAACGGGTCGGATAATCAAGTAAAGCATGGTTAATGCTCCGGAATATGGTGGATTGTTCTTTGATAATGGTTAATATATATAACTTGTTAGAAATATGAGATTTTGATATAGTGGGTTGTTAGAAAAAAAAACGAAATCTGAGAATTGAATTCGAGTGCAATGAATAAAACAAACAAAACATGGATTTCCAGGACTCACCGTAAATTACGGTAGTACCGTAATTTACGGTAGAGGTCAGACGTTTACGATAGATCCCTCCTGCTTTACGGTGGACCAAAAATCTCCAGGACTCGCCGTAAATTACGGTAACACCGTAATTTACGGTGGAACAGAAAACTTTATTTTTTTTTATATTTTAAATTGATGATTGGATCATATGTTAAGTCTTATGTACTAAAGTCAAAACTAATCTTTTAATGGTTTTGACCCTAGGTGATTAGATGGACCTTACGGATGGTGGTCAAGCAACGTCGAAGAACCGAACACGACTTTTGAAGCTTCCGCTATATGTTTAATCTTACTTAACCTTGTTCATGGGTTGTAAACAATTATTAATCAACTTTTGAACGTTTTAACTTAAACATTAGTTAACTAATGTTTATCTACTTGAAATCTTGACTTATGAAACTTATATTAATTTAATATCTTTAGGATAAAATATATAAAATCAGTCTTAAATTCAAGTAAAAATTTAAGGGTGTTACAGACAAGTTGTCCGCACGGACAGACTATCCGGACGGATTGTCTTGTTCGCACGAACAAACTATCCGGACGGATTACCACTGTCCGCACGGATTATCATCCGGACGGATTCCACAAATTTCATCAAGTGACTAGGGCTGTCCAAACTGCTCGACGATCGAAGATCGCTCGACGATCGCTCGAAAAATGCTCGCTCGATTCCCGCTCAGTTTGTAAATGAGCCGATCGGATCGGTTCGATTCAAATTCAATCCGAGCATGAGCATAGCTCCGCTCGCTCGTCGATCGCTCGGTTTCGCTCGAATTATTTTTATTAATAATTAATATATATATATATATTTATATTATAGATTTTATAGATTAATAACTCAAAAAATATAATAGCCCAAAAAAAAAAAATTAAAAGCCCAAATCACATTCAACCCAACTTAATATTTAATACTAAATCTAAGTATTTAACCCTAAATCCTATTCAAAAGAGTATTCAGTATTCACTCACTATTCAGTCGCCGCTCCTGTGTTTCGCTCTCTAGTCTCCGACACAAACTGAGTGGTCTTCAATCTCCGGTCTTCAATCTACAATTGTTCGTCGGACGGTCTTCAATCTCCGGTCTTCAATCTGCAACAAGTGAGTCGCTCTGTTTTTTTTTTCTAATATGCTTCTGTTTTTTAAACTTGTTTGAGTTGTATAACAATCGTTTGTAAATATCACTTGTTTTGTTTCAGTCGTATAACAATCGTATCACTTGTTTTGGTATGACCAAGCTTAAAGAAGAAGTTTATGGATTTTGAACTAAATGACAATTTGTATTCGCACTTTATTTTGTGTTGCTTTTGTATTCGCACTTTATTTTGTGTTTCTTATGTATTCGCATTTTATTTTGTGTTGCTTTTGTATTCGCACTTTAAGTTAGAATTTGTTTTTGTTGAACGAAGCCTTATTATTCAATCGAGCGAAAACGATCCGCTCGCTTTTTTTTAGGATTTGATAAAAACCGAGCGAAACCGAGCCGATCGATTTAAATTCAATCCGAGCATGAGCATCACTTTTGCGATCGGTTTTACAAATTTGATCCGCTCGGATCGGATCGGTTGTAATTCAATCCGAGCATGAGCAGACCCTCGATCGGATCGGATCGGTTGTAATTCAATCCGAGCATGAGCAGACCCTCGATCGGATCGGATCGGATCGTGAACACCCCTACAAGTGACTCAGCCTTGGAGACGTGTTCGCACGGATTACCATCCGGACGGATTGTTGTCCGCGCGACCGGCTTGATGGGTAGAGATACTTAGATGTTTTCTAAATGCTACAACGAAAACTCCAAAGCACAAGCCATCATACACAAACACATCCTTAACTTAGGAAGAAACAATCCACTCGAACAAGTTATCCGCACGAGTGAGTTATCCGCACGAGTGAGTTATCCGCACGAGCGACTAGTCCGGACGAATGGCTGATCCGCACGGATTACTTGTCCGCACGGATGACCATTCGCACGAACTACTAATCCGCACGAATAACTTACTCGCACGGATAGTTACTCGCACGGATAGCTTACTCGCACGGATAGTAAATCCGCACGATCAGCTATCCTACCCGCTCTCACTCTGTACTGTTTTACGCGCCACTTATCGTTACGTTATCGAATCTATCCAGGCTAACCGTACTCGCTGAAAAGCGCTCCCTTCAATCCATAATCATTGTGAGTATACTCGAACCCTTTTTGCTTTTAGCACTTTTGGGGTGTTACATACGTTACGAATATTCAAACTACAACTATCACACTACTCAAGCTATTTTAACGCTAAATCATTAATGCATGTTATACGTGGCTTATGAATGCTTGTTTGTTATGTTTACACATGGAATGCTGTCTACCTGCCTTAGCAACGATAGTACTATAGTTTGGACTCAGCACTCGCTCACACGGGGGTTGTTAAGGATCTTTTACTTGCATGGATTACGGTGGTAATCATGTATTGCGAACTGCCTCGGGCAGTCAATCCGCAGTCATTGGTATCGATGGATCTATGTCGATAACTAACGTGCTTCATTTCACTATGTGTACGTGCTGGTTATGCGTAAACGAATTCGAACTCTATATGCTATTATCAAACTTGTATGCTCACCTTTACATTATATGTATTGACTTTATTTTAACGTATGTGACAGGTGCTTAGGCTGTTTCTGTGCTTAACTTGCTGGTGATGAAATTGGGGCTAGGGAAGGAGTCCTAGAAACCAACAAATAAATTAGCTATGTTTAAAAATCTGAGTTGTCGGAACAGAATACGTGTCTTGATGCTTGTCTGTAATAATTATTTAACTATTTGAGATACGGTATGGGACGTATTGCTTTAATTGAATGGCAATGATAGTTGTTATGGAAACTTCTGGACAATCTGTTTCGCTCAGTGCCACGCCCCGATGATTCCGCCATCGGTTGGGGTGTGACAGATTGGTATCAGAGCCATAACTATAGGGAATTAGGCAAGACTCGACCTAGTCCGGGTCGAAGTCTCAGAAACCTAGTCTATAGTTAGGAACCAGCTGACCGACTCGAGTACACCCCTACTGGATGGTGTTCGATCTTATTTCTCACTATCCTCATTTACCTACACTATCACTGCACTCGAATTTTCAAAATTATGAACGGGCAATAAGACCGAGAATAGGTGTGAAAACCGCAAACTCTCGACTAAAGTTGCCTAATCAGCTTGCGTATTAGCTACAAACGAGGAGAATCATACCAAATTAGGAGTGAAATCCATATTTTGATGAATAATCTCCTCAATTTTATTAAGAACAAGGACGAAAGCTGCAAGATAGGGGTGAAACCCTAACCTTGACGACCTGTCCTGCTTTTATACAAAAACTCCCACCAAATTTTCGATGGACTCCAACGATCTGAAGACACAATATAACCAATGGGAATTGTGCCAACGCCCAAGAATCGAGGCAAAGGCATAGTCCTGAAGGTAATTGTGCACACAGGATCCTTGTGAATAGTCGAACCACCTTGGTTAGTCGAAGTCTACTAGCCGCAGGAAATCTATTCTCGATTTTATGCGTTTCAAGCTTTGAGCCAAGACTATTGACTCTGACAGATTCGTCGATTTTATGTGAATTACGTGTTTTATGCTTATTTGTTAGCGTTTGAGGTACTACTGGTTTCGATCTAATGCCTTTTGCTTTGAGCCAAGACTTTTGATTTCACACAACACACAACACATTACTAACAAACCGCTCGCACCATACTATATTCGAACCCTCGCCGACTTTGAAGGATAGGTTTCTGTTTTCTGAATGCCTCTAGTGACTAAGGTATGTGTGTTTTCGCTATTGTGTCCTACGTGTTCAGAAATTTTGTGACTATGTGATTATGTGCTCTACATGCCTATGTGACTATGCACCGTGTGTTACGCTGTTACGTGAATATACGTGTTACTGAGCTTTAGTAAGTAGTAAACGTGTGAGGTGAGATTCAAATACAATGTGTTGAGTTCCATGGCGATGTCTATTGCAGACAATGTCGTCTGGATCCCGTCATGTACTCTCTCGTCAGGAAAAGAGGGACAAACGCCTTGTTTCCATCATCGCGAAAAGTGTAGCTAAGGCCGTGACTGATGTCTACGAGAACGCCAGCAAATCATCCTAGGAATCAAGGACTGAAGGTCCTAAAGCTGTCACGAGACCTTTCAGTTTCAAACAATTCAAGTCGTGTGGGCCAAAAGAATTCACAGGCGAAGGAGGTCCTACTGCACTATTCCACTGGTTTGACTCTATCGAGGTTACTCTGCGACAAAGTGGTTGCCCTGATGACCTTCGAACTCTGAACGCTACCGGCGTCTTCCAGTCCCGTTCTCTAGACTGGTGGACGGCCGAGAGGAACAAGCGAGGGAATGATGCAGCCTACGGTCTGTCATGGGATGAGCTCAAGGAAGTCATGCTAGAGGAATTCTGCCCTCCTCACGAACGTCAAAAGCTTGAAGATGAATTTTGGCACATACGTCAGAAGGATGGAGACAATGCTGGTCTTACTGCTCGCTTCAAACAGCTCAGCATTATCTGTCCCGACCAGGTCAAGACTCCCGATATGACCATCAAGAAGTACATCCGAGCCTTGCCCGACTGCGTTGTTGATTTCGTGCAAGCGGCTAAGACTACCACGATCGAGGAAACCTATCTGCTAGCCGCCGAAATCAATGACAAAAGGGTTAAAGCTGGGGTATGGGATAAGACCTCCAAGCATCTGCATCAAGCTACCGCTACTGCACCAACTGTTGAACCTACCTCATCAAGCAACAAGAGAAAGAACAACTCCACCAACAAGAACTGTGCGATTACTGCTGCACCGATCCAAGCTGTACCTGCCCAATAACGTCAAGTAGCGGCGCCTGTGGCCAATGCACCGCCTGCGAAGCGTGCATATACTGGGCCACACCCGCTCTGCCCTACTTGCACCTATCATCACCCGACAGCTATTCAATGCCGCTTCTGTGCTCACTGCAATGTATACGGCCATTTTACTGCCAACTGCCGTATTCGCCAAGCTCCTACCAATCAAGCTCTACTCACTGCCCCACAGGGTCAACAAGCTCCTCCGGCACCCGCAGTCAAAGCCAGAGCATGCTTCACGTGTGGCGACCCGAATCATTTCGCCAACATGTGCCCGAACAGGGTAGTAAAACAAGAACCGCAACAGCAGCAACCACAGCAGCAACAACAGCAGCAGCAACAACAGGCCGCACGCGCCAGAACCTTCAATCTCAACGTGCGTCAAGCCCAGGCCGACAACAACGTGGTCAATGGTACGTTCCTTGTGAATGGTATTTATGCTTCATGTTTGTTTGATACTGGAGCCGATAATTGCTTTGTGTCGCTCGAATTTGAGAAACTCCTTAGTCGTAAACGTTCCCGACTCTCCTCTGCATTCGATGTTGAAGTCGCTACCGGAAGAACCGTCGCTGTAAATTCTGTTATCCGTGATTGCACCCTCGAGCTCAACAATCACATCTTCCTAATCGACCTTATTCCGATGCAACTCGGAAGCTTCGACGTCATAGTAGGCATGGACTTCCTTCGAGTAAACCATGCCGAAGTTGTGTGCTTCGACAAGATGATTCGTTTTTCGCTCGCAAACGGTGATTCATTGCGCGTTTATGGTGATACTACTTCGAAGGGTCTCAAACTTATGTCATGCCTCCAAGCTAGCAAGTATCTCCGTAAGGAATACAGGGCTTTCTTGGCTAACGTTGTAGCAGCGGAGAAGGAAAAGAAAGAGAAGAAGAAAGTGAAAGACGTACCTGTGGTTCGAGAATTTCCTAATGTTTTTCCAGAGGATCTTCCCGGACTACCGCCAAGTCATGATATCGACTTTCGTATTGACCTCATTCCAGGAGCCAATCCTATCGCCAAAGCTCCTTATCGACTCGCGCCGTCCGAAATGCGCGAACTCTCAACCCAACTCCAGGAACTACTTGAAAAAGGCTTCATTCGCCCGAGCACCTCTCCTTGGGGCGCGCCGGTCCTCTTCGTCAAAAAGAAGGATGGGTCGTTCCGGATGTGCATCGACTACCGGGAATTGAATAAGTTGACTATCAAGAACCGCTATCCTTTGCCTCGAATCGACGATTTGTTTGATCAGCTACAAGGCGCTACGTGTTTCTCGAAGATCGGTCTACGTTCAGGATATCATCAGCTGCGTATACAAGAGGAGGATATACCTAAAACCGCGTTTCGTACTCGTTACGGCCATTACGAATTCATTGTCATGCCTTTTGGCCTAACCAACGCACCAGCGGTTTTCATGGATCTGATGAATCGCGTGTGTAAACCATATCTCGACCGTTTCGTCATCGTGTTCATCGACGATGTCTTGATCTATTCCAAGACGAGAGCCGAACACGTGCAACATCTACGTTTGGTTCTCGAGTTACTCCAGGGGAACCAACTCTACCCCAAATTCTCCAAGTGTGAATTTTGGTTGGGGGAGGTTCAGTTTCTGGGTCACATCGTAAATAGTCAGGGTATTCACGTCGATCCTGCGAAGATTGAAGCTATTAAGAGCTGGGTTACGCCTAAGAACCCGTCTGAAGTCCGCTCCTTTCTCGGGCTAGCGGGCTATTATCGACGATTTATCGAAGGATTCTCGAAGATTGCTGTACCACTTACCTCTCTCACGCATAAGGACCAACCTTTTGTCTGGGGGACCAAACAAGAGTCTGCCTTTCGAGCCCTCAAACACATGCTTTGCAATGCTCTTGTTCTCACACTACCCGACGGAAACAATGATTTCATTGTCTACTGTGATGCTTCCAACCTTGGTCTCGGTTGTGTCCTTATGCAACGAGACAAGGTCATAGCTTACGCATCTCGTCAGCTCAAAATCCACGAGAAGAACTATACAACCCATGATCTCGAGCTAGGCGCAGTTGTTTTTTGCATTAAAGATTTGGCGACACTACCTGTATGGTACAAAGTGTACGATCTTCACCGATCATAGGAGCCTACAACACATCTTTAATCAGAGGGAACTAAATATGCGTCAACGCCGATGGGTAGAACTTCTCAACGATTACGACTGTGAGATTCGTTATCACCCAGGCAAGGCAAATGTTGTTGCCGACGCACTTAGCAGACGGAGCTATCTGCTTAGCACTCGTAACGTTCAAGCCCAGCACAACCTCGAAACTCTCATCCGCGACGCCCAGCATGCGTGTTTCAACGAGCGCACTTTGAAGAAAGAAAGAATCTACCAC
This sequence comes from Helianthus tuberosus, assembly GCA_030545235.1. Lineage (NCBI taxonomy): Eukaryota > Viridiplantae > Streptophyta > Magnoliopsida > Asterales > Asteraceae > Helianthus > Helianthus tuberosus. The sequence continues at coordinate 50,911 of JARYGA010053751.1, forward strand.
GATGGAGCCCAGCTTGTGAGCAAATCAAATTGGATATTCCACTTCTTAGACCGAATTTGGATTCCCAAGCGAACCAATTTACGACAGATTATCATGGATGAAGCCCACAAATCCCGATACTCTATCCATCCCGGTGCTGACAAAATGTACCAGGATCTTCGCTATAGGTACTGGTGGCCGGGTATGAAACGGGATATCGCTCTCTACGTCGGAAAATGCCTAACCTGTGCTAGAATCAAGGCTGAACATCAAAGACCCTCTGGCTTGCTCGAACAACCACCAATTCCCATGTGGAAGTGGGAGAGTATAGCTATGGATTCCGTAACCAAGCTTCCAACCACGTCATCAGGTCACGACAGCATTTGGGTTGTTATTGACCGTTTGACTAAATCAGCTCACTTTCTGCCAATACGTGAAGACTACAAGGTGGAACGATTAGCCCGAATCTACACCGACGAGATCATTTGTAGACATGGGATGCCTCGTGACATCATCTCTGATCGTGATGCTCGGTTTACTTCACGATTGTGGGAAACATTTCAAACGGCACTCGGTACAACGCTTAATCTAAGTACTGCGTTCCACCCACAAACCGACGGTCAGACTGAAAGAACGATTCGTACTCTTGAAGACATGCTCCGTTCGTGTGTTCTAGACTTCGGTGGTAATTGGGATAGACACCTGCCGTTAGTCGAATTCTCGTATAACAACAGCTACCAGGCTAGCATCCAGATGGCACCTTTCGAGGCCTTATACGGAAGAAGATGTCGATCGCCTATTGTGTGGCACGAGATCGGTCACTCGCAACTAACCGGTCCGGAGCTGCTACAAGAAACAACAGAAAAAATTTTCCAAATTCGAGACAACCTAGCGAAAGCTCGGGATCGACAGAAAGTTTACGCCGATAAAAAGCGCAAGCCCCGTGAATTTGGCGTTGGTGACAACGTACTCCTAAAGGTATCACCTTGGAAGGGTGTAGTCCGATTCGGCAAGAAAGGGAAACTCGCGCCCCGATATGTTGGACCTTTTAAGATTCTGGAAAGGATCGGAAAAGTTGCCTACAGACTTGAATTACCGGAGGAACTTAACAATGTCCACCCGACTTTCCACGTGTCAAAACTCCGAAAGTGCATCGCTGACCACGATCTACATGTCTCTCTAGACGATCTACAAGTGAACGAAACATTACACTTCGTGGAAAAGCCTGTCGAAATCATGGATCGCCAAACCAAGCAACTCAGGCGCTCACGCATTCCTATTGTGAAGGTCCGATGGGTAGGCAAACGAGGCGCGGAGTTCACTTGGGAACTTGAAAGCGATATGAAGGCTAAGTACCCGCAGTTGTTCAAAGAGTAAGGCTAGAGAAAGAAAGTAGTATTGTAACTATAGTGTTTCGTCAGTAGAAACCTGTTCAATTTGACATAAAATCAGTTTAAAACGTGAAATTGACTCTGAATTTGACAAATAAGGACTTTTGCCCATTTGAGAACTTAGAGCTTGGTACTTAGAGAGAGAAAGTTCTCAACGCGATTTCCGGAGCTTGTACACGTCATACGGATCAATTGAATCACGTTAAAATTGTATGTTCTTGTGTGCTCGACCCACGCACGTTCACGGATTCCGCACGTCGAACGTTCGGTTCGCAATCATACGGTGTTGAAAATCGATCCTACAATAAAATAAAATAAAGAAATTTGACAAATCTGAGTGAAATTGACTCTGAATCTGATCAATTCGTGTACGAATCGGTGCGTTTGATCTTCGCAACCGAGAACCTGCTCAAATACCACTTGTAGGTTCCGGTTTTTCTCGGTTTGTTACGGCTTTCAGCTTAATTTCGGGACGAAATTCCCTAAACAAGAAGAGGCTGTAACACCCCGTGTTTTCATAAGTGAAAGTCAAAGTCAAGGTCAAAGTCAACGACCGATTTCGCGCGACTTGACTCGTAGAAATGTTTTTATTTTTTTTTATATTATGTGGAGTAAGTGTCGTTGATTGCAATAATCGAATCGTGTTAACCGTATTTCAATCGACTCGCGACTGTGAACTATAGGAAGTAACGATGCGATAAAGTTAATCAAGCTGTGCTAGTCGAATCGACACCAAATCGTAACTCCAGCTATGTATTTTACTTGTCATTCATACGTGTGTGTGTGCCTTACGTGTTACCTGTGCATGTTTAATTATGTTTTGTTGTGATAGTCAAGCGAACTCAATCGAACTCGAAGTCTAACTCAAAGTCCAACTCAAATGTAAACGAACCCGAACCCGAATTCCGAGTCGAACCATGTTATATACGAAGTAGTTGGGACTGAAAGTAATTTGACTAGGAAACCCTATTAAATCGCTCGCAATCGAAACCGAAGCGTCATCACACCCGAACGCACCATTCAGTCGACATCCGGACGGATGGTCCATCCGCATGGATTGCCAATCCGCACGGATTGCCGATCCGCACGGATTGACAATCCGCACGGGTTGCCAGTTCGCACGGATGACCAGTCCGCACGGATAAACAATCCGGGTGACCTGCAATCCGCACGAACCACCCTTTCCCCTTTTAGCATCCTATAAATACCCGGGTCACTCTCCAAACTTTCCACTTTTGGCAAGTGACGTCCGACCTGCACGCATTCCTCACCTTTTCTCCGATTTCTCTCAATCCAGGTAAGATCTTGCTCTAAAACTTGTACATTCTTGATCCATACACACATTTACACCTTTCCATCTTTCAAATCTCAACTTTTAACCATGAAATCATCAAGATTTGAGGTATCCTAGGGTGACGTCATCATGAAGCTCTCATGAACTTCAAGTGTGACCTCGTTCCACCAAGAATAACTCGGATCTGAACGATTTCCACAAGATTTCACAACAACTTCACCTAAATCTAAACTTTTCTAAAAGATAAAAGAGTTGAAAGAAATAAACAAGTTTTCTCCTTCTTTTACCCTCAAAAGGGCGGTAGGAATCGGATCCGTTCTAGTCTCCTACTTAATGATAGTGGTGCATTAGTCCTAGATCTGGATTCTACCCGCAAGACACCTGATTTCGGGTTAGACCGGGATGACCGTTCTAAACCGCAGACGAGCCGAGCTAGGGTGATTCCTGGCCGTTTTGGTCATACGGGTAAGGATGCGATTCCAAATGGTTGACACGTAATCGGAACGTCTCGATAGACGACAAAGGCGACCAAGGGTAACCGGACGGAACAACCAGGACGAGGAAGCTGTCCGCACGGACAAGCTGTACAAGCTGCCCGCACGGACAGACGATCCGGACGGGTTGTCACCCGAACGAGCCACACTTGGGACCCACATTCAAAACGAGGTTTGAGTATCGACGAATGAACAATCCGGACGTACGACCTCTGAATGGATTACTCTTCGGATCATGAGATACTGAGACCTTAAGCAATTTCAAACAATGAGCATCCGCACGGACAGACTATCCGGACGGATTGTCTTGTCCGCACGAACAAACTATCCGGACGGATTACCACTGTCCGCACGGATTATCATCCGGACGGATTCCACAAATTTCATCAAGTGACTCAGCCTTGGAGACGTGTTCGCACGGATTACCATCCGGACGGATTGTTGTCCGCGCGACCGGCTTGATGGGTAGAGATACTTAGATGTTTTCTAAATGCTACAACGAAAACTCCAAAGCACAAGCCATCATACACAAAACACATCCTTAACTTAGGAAGAAACAATCCACTCGAACAAGTTATCCGCACGAGTGAGTTATCCGCACGAGTGAATTATCTGCACGAGCGACTAGTCCGGACGAATGGCTGATCCGCACGGATTACTTGTCCGCATGGATGACCATTCGCACGAACTACTAATCCGCACGAATAACTTACTCGCACGGATAGTTACTCGCACGGATAGCTTACTCGCACGGATAGTAAATCTGCACAATCAGCTGTCACAGCCCCCGACCCACCCTGGACGGAATCGGGAGTCGTGAACAGCCTAGTGGTACCGGTGATTATTTTGAAAAATGTTGCAGCGGAAATTTCATCAGAACCGTGAGTTAGGAAAAAATATCAGAGTTTAGAAAACACCGGATTTTATTAAATAGATGGGATAAACCCATGTTTTACAATGGTAGCTTTAATAAAGATAATTTTTATTACCTAAAATACTATTTCTTAATTTGATTTAATTAATAAATAGGCCACTTCTTGATGCCTTTCAGTGCCGTATCATTCTCTTACTCCAATCTATTGTAATTACCTGAAACGCGTTTTAAAAAGGTTTTGTCAGCGGGAAATACTAAGTGAATCATTCTATTTATTAAAACGACACATTTGTTATAATTTACAGTATTAAGGAAGATTACAATGTTTATGATATCAACCAACTACTCACAGTACTTTATCACTCGACCCATTGGCCCATTCATCCAATGGTGTCTGTGATTATGGTCATATCACCCCTTGGCTGCCCCAATGGTGTAGATTATCAAGTAATGTATACAAAACCCCACATACCGGCTGTAATTTGGTGACTACATAAACTTAATCCCTGTAATTATAACTTTAAAAGTAAACATGCTTTTAAAAATTAAATTTGATAAAAAGAGAATGACTCACCTTATAAGCATGCAGATTCATACGGGCAAAGTTTAATCTACAGATATGCTTTGATATATTGCAGATTCATACAGACAGAGCTTAGCCTATTGATTTAGCCTTGTAACCTAGTGCACACGAACTAGGTAGGTAACTTAATACAGCAATTACGATAACTCACGAGATCAAATTCTCACAACGAACGACAAAGTGCGATACTTAAACATCCATCGAATTAACGACGAATGACAAAGTATAACCCTAATATGGGCGGCACTTAAACATCCATTGGATATATTGATCGGTCGGAAAATGAATCGTAATAGCGATCGAGTTAATACCCTGTATCGTAGCAGAATTCGAGCTAGTGTGTGTTTGGTAGTAAACGGATTATATCTCGAAGCGTAAAACGAATTTGTTCGTCGCTCCAACGCAGGAAATCAAGTCCCACTGCCCTCTTATTTATACTGGAAAAAACGTCCCTCTCGCGCCACGCGAGAGATCCTTGTGTGCGCGTGGCGTGGCGCGACGGGTTACTTTTAACCTAAGGTTGTCGCGTGTATTTGGAGTTCAGCTGAGTCGACAAAACAAGAAAATTCGATTTTGATAATAAACTGTGATGATAATATCGAATGGGAAATGCCCCCCTGAGTTTTAGGGGCCCTGATCCTGATTCTGATTGTTATGAAAATTTTAGGAATTGTGTAGGATTACTTGGGTGTCTCAATTAGGGTTTCTTTTTAGACAAAATATAAATAATAATAATAATGAAAATATAATAGTTTTGGTGAGAGTTGTTATGGTTTGGGACATTTTTGAATATAATTATATTACAAAGAAAAAGGGAATAAAATAGTGAGAAAAGAAAATGGACTCACTTTGTAACTTTAGGGTTCAACTAGAAAGCCTCCTGATATAAATTTTGGGTATAACTTTTGAGCTATTTAAATATATATATATATATATATATATATATATATTAAGTATAGTACCCCTAAATCAACCTTGTCCCGATGTCCCGAGACAGAATCCCAATAACTTAGTCGGGCAGAACCCTGACATGTGTTATGAGGCTCAGATCAATCGGAAAGGGTAGCGGTGATCAGGAGTTAAAACACTTAAAACCGGGCATGGCTTTATTATTTATTATAGTGTAAATAAATAATAAAATAAAAAGATAAGAATATAATATATATAGATAGTGAGCTCGAGAAATGAAAGAAGGACAGATTTATTTCTAAATAGCCTGTGCCTTTTATACTTGAAATCTCAATTCTTTGGAGGACACATAACCCTGACACGTATACTTATCAACTAAATTTTCATATATACGTGCATCTCATGCACCTCATTCTTATCCACTTTGAATTAGAGATTTTTTTATTATTATTATATATTTTCTCTATTGTCTCGACAATACTCATATTATATATATCAATTTACATCGCCTACTTGCGCCAGAAATCTTTTCAACTTTTCGTTTCTGCCACTCAACTGTGTCTTCTTTGATTTCCCCCTCAACACATATCAGTTGCTATTTGGCTTCTTCATACCACTTTTTACACAGGTTCTTGAGAGATAATCTAGACAGAGGAAGGGAGAGAGGTGGTAGGCACGGTGGACGACCGACGGAGGGCAGCGGCTTACAACGCAGAAGACGGTCTTCATCGTTTTCCTCCGCCACTTGAAACCAGATCCGCCGGCTGTGGCTTCTAGAAGACATACTGCCGACAGCATCGGCGAACTGAGATAGCGATCCTTTGTCTTTTAGATCAAAACGATATGAGAGAGAGGGAAAGAGGGCAGGGGCGGAGACAAGGCGGCGATTAGGGTTCCGGCGCAAGCTATTACTTCCATCAATCGATTATCCGGTCAGTATCGCTTCTGAATTCGATTCTTAATTTCATGTTTTTGGTAAATTTTGGTTATTTTACGGTGTTTCTTTTAGTAGATCTATGGTTGCATGTCCCTTCAATGGATAGATTGACTACTTGCACAGGCGGTAGGGTTTAAATGTTCTTTTTTGTGGTAAATTCGTAATAACTATTGTTTTAATGTGTTGTTTTGGTGATGAATATATATGTAATGTTCATGTAGGTGAGTGCAGTGCTTCATCCAAGAAGACCCAGTGTATCCTGGGTTTTACACTTTTCTAATACAAATCTGTAGCATTGTGTTACCTTTGGGTTATGTATATGTATTTTACTTCTTTGCCACAACACAGAGTACAAGCCTACAAGCACTTACTTCCGATGACGACGTTCTTTTGTATAATTGCTTTTTGGACATATATTTGATCATAGTTTTCATCTGAGAGCTGGGTAAAGGTTAAATTTTTGTTGGGGCCAATATGAGTCGGTTGCTGCTAGGCGACTTCAAGAAACAAGAGTTCGAGTTCCGACTAACGCATAAAGGATCGTCAATTCAGTTGTAAGTTGTAACATGGAGACTTTCTTTTGATTTTGGCTTTGTACTATTTGCGGGCTTTGTCAAGATAGGTCTCTCGATTATGGGCGAACGTGGACTTTAATAACTGGCGCAAGTTGGCGAT
>JARYGA010053752.1:0-26433 GCA_030545235.1 Helianthus tuberosus
CTGGGGAGAAGAAGGAAGAAGAAAGAATAAAATACCCTTGCTTTTTATTTTAAATTTTGCCACATGTCATAATCTTATTGCTTCCTATCATTCCTAGCCAAAATAAACTTGCTATTTGATACTCACCCTTAATCCCTTAATATGCAATATATGGTCTAACATTAACTAAGTGTAAATGTTATATTACTTTACTACTAAACCTTTTTAACGTGTACACTGAACATCTGATTACTAATATGTTAATATCTAATTACTTATTGATAAAACAAAATAAAATTAAAAAACTACATACTTAGTGTACTTTCTAAAACGCAATGGACTGAAAACACATAAAAATGTGTTTTACCTAAAACGCAATGCACAAAACACACAAAGAAATGTCTTATTTCTAAAACGCAATGGCCAAGAAAACACTTAAAAATGTCTTTTTTCTAAAACGTAATTGACTGAAAAAGCATAAAAATGTGTTCTACCTAAAACGCAATGACTAAAAACACTTCAAAGATGTGTTTATCTAAAACGCAATAGCCAAAAAACACATAAATATGTCTTATTTCTAAAACGCAATGGCCTAAAAACACAAAAGAAAGTGTGTTTTCTAAAACGCAATGGACTGAAAACACATAAAAATGTGTTTACCTAAAACGCAATGAACTAAAAACACTTCAAAAATGTGTTTTTTTTTCTAAAACGCAATGGCCAGAAAACACATTAAAATCTCTTATTTCTAAAACGCAATGGACACATAAAACTGTCTGTGAATTATCTGAACCAGAGAGTAGCAAAACAAAAACTGTCTACGAATTACTGTCTGCGAAATGAGACAGTTTCTGGAAAATTAAATTTACTGTCAGCTCGACCCTAGCCAGGGGCTGCCCCCTTAGATCCCACCAGGGGTTGCCGCCCCTTGGACCCTGCTACCAGGGGCGCTGCCCCCGGACCCCTGCGAAGATTGTAAAACGCAATTACTAAATCAAAAACCCAAATCGTAAAAATGAAATTACAGAATTTCTTACATGGATTGAAGCCGATTTCTTCAACGATTGACGAAATTTGAATGATAGAAACATTTACCAGCGATCGAATCGAACAGATCGAGTGATTATCTTCAAAATCACGGGAAAAAACGAGATTTTGTATGAAATTAAACTGAGTTTTTTTTCAAAAAAGATGAAGAACACGTTGATTGAGTGTTTGAATCATTGATTGGTGATGAAAATCGCAGTATAATGTAGTGATTATTAAGATAGAAAGTGAAGAAATGGTTGAAGATGATGAGTTTTGAAGTTACTGGGGAGAAGAAGGAAGAAGAAAGAATAAAATACCCTTGCTTTTTATTTTAAATTTTGCCACATGTCATAATCTTATTGCTTCCTATCCTTCCTAGCCAAAATAAACTTGTTATTTGATACTCACCCTTAATATGCAATATATGGTCTAACATTAACTAAGTGTAAATGTTATATTACTTTACTGAACTTAACGGTTAATTAAACTAAACCTTTTTAACGTGTATACTGAACATCTGATTACTAATATGTTAATATCTAATTACTTATTGATAAAACAAAATAAAATTAAAAAACTACATACTTATTGATAAACTACAAACGAACATTCACACTGGTCATGAATAATATAAACTAGTACTTAGGCCTGCGCGCGTTGCCGCGCGGGTACATTGCAAATATTGAATGAATTAGTCCAAATGTTATGTCATATGTTAACCATATGAGAACGTGCGTTTTGCCGTATCCAGTTTAACTCAATAGTATTGCAGTTGGATCAGAATGTAAAGTAATTGAATTTATATTGTACTATCATAATGGCTTTATATGTACGACCTGACTCATACATAAGAAACATACAAGAAAACATAATCGAGGGTTGAAATTTTACCCCAAGCTCGTTGCGCGGGTTACATGTGACAAGCTTTGTATATAAATTAAATAATTAAAAGGAAAGTGTTGGCAACATATAACTATGTAACATTGAACAAAAAGAACCAAAGTATAACTATGTGACATCGAACGAAAAATAACAAAGGTAGAAATTTGGGCAAGACCCAAAAAATATGTAGCTGATGAAAAGGAACATATAATCAGTGGCGAATCTTGACCCGAATGACGGGGGGTCGAAAACATATATACAAAAAAAATTCTATAGAACCGGGGGGTCGAAAACGTATATACCCAAAAAATTATTGAGCGAAAAGTTAAGGGGGTCGGGCGCCCCTCCCTGCCCCTTCTATACTTCGCCACTACATATAATAATGAACCGGGTGTAGCAGGAATCGAACTCGAGCAGTGCGTAGATCAGATGAAGGACGGACCACCAAGCCAGACCTCAGTACGTGTGAAAATTTTAAACAACCTTCCATATATATAAGACAAATGGAATAAGACAAAAATGAGAAACTGGTCGGTGGCTAATGCCACCGACTTTCTCCTTTAAGAGTATATAGAATAAAAGTGTTAACGTCAAAGAATTTAAACAAAAAACTTTAATCCCACGTTGATAGGAGAAGATAATGCTTTTAAAAATATGCCTATATAACATACTAGTTTATAAACCCGCGTACTACACGGATTTGAAGACAAAAATAATGTAATTTTATAATATGTAAACCAATTTATATAAATGAATTATTCTTATTAAATCAAACAATGTAAAATCAAGATAAGCATTACATTTATAAATTTCTAAACACTTTTTTATACACGACATTTGTAGTTTTGTTTGTAATTTAACCATCTTCAGCAAGTATCAACAGCTTAAAGTCATCTCTACTTTTTATTCTGGATAATGCCACATATTATTGGTCATGCGTAAAAACTGATTTTTTTAGAAACCAGCCAACCTTACATAGCAGCTGTTTCTTAAAGAAATATTAAACTTTTAAATTAATAAATATGAAATAGCTAAAATATAATTATTATTATGCATTCTAATATTTATGCATATGAAATTTAAATATATATTATTAGTGAATTGAATGAGAAAATGTCATGTGGTATTAATATGACTCTTTTATTAGAATTAGAATTCATATTAGATTTAAAAAGCTTATAGATCAAATTAACTTGTATTTAAAAAAGCTCACTTACATTAGGAATTGTCTGGTGACATTTTATAGAATGTTTGTCGAAGTCGCTTGGTGCCCCGCCCTCCCTTATATATGTATATATATTCTTAATTAATATTAATTCATTGGGTAAATTAATTCAATATTATATATATTCTTTTAAAATGTAAAAGTTATTATTATTTTGATAGTTTTATTATTGTTATAATTTATTATTTTTCTTTTTTTTAATTATTATTTTTTCAATTAAAACATCTCTATTGTCCATAAAAAAATATTAAACTTTTAAATTACTAAATAAGAAATAGTTAAAAAAACCTTATGACATATTTATTGTTATTAGTATGTATCATAATATTTATGCATATGAAATATAAATATATATTATTAGTGAACTAAATGAGAAAATGCCATGTGGCTTTAATATGACTCTTTTATTAGAATTAGATTCCTGTTTTTAAACAAGTCGTTTGATTTCAGGTGATGAACTTTGAAGCTTTATCTGAATTGTTTCTTTGGAATAGAGATGGTAAAAAAAACCCGAGCCCGACGTGTATACTCAAAACCTGAAACATTTGGAACGGGTATACCTGAAGCCCGATGGGTATGGGATTAGTTTTTTAAAAAAATTGCGGGTATGGAACGGGTATGGAATTAGGTGATACATGGCCCGATTACCCGAAATCACATACCCGTTTAACCAAACCTATAAATCATATATCCAAGAATATTTTATTTTTATTTTCTCTTCATCATTGTTTATTGGTACTTTATTTTAATAGTTTCTATCATAATATAAAACCCGAGCATCATGCAACTCTAGTTTATGCCATTTTCTATGTTTTTTTCTCAATAATTTTGTTAGCATTAGTTAAGTTTGGCATTTTAGTACCCCTGATCATATATATTTGTTTCTGCAGAATTTGAAAAAAAACACATCTGCACCTTTTTCATAACTTAAACATTTATGTGTTGATAGCCTACATTTATGTGTTGATAGCCTTGTAGTTAAAAAAACACATATAATCATATTATTTATTTATAATAAAACTTATATCTATATTAAATATTAAAACAAATGTATATTTGTTTTACAAACTAACGGGCATAACCGATATCTGCAGGTATGCCCGATACCCGACGAGTAATTACCCAAAAAATACCCGGTGGGTATTGAGCCGGGTATAGGACATGATTTATAATCGGATATGTGTATAGGATTACTATTACTTGGGCCCGAACCCGACCCATTGACATTCCATGCAAATTATCATATGTGAGGTGTTAAACATATGAAAACACATAATATACAACTGGTAACTAGATATACAAATGTTAAACATATGAAAACACTTTGAATATTACTTGATGCGTGTGAAGTGTATATATAAGTTTAAGTATATTTTAAGCCCTTTTACACTTTTTTTAGCCAAGTTTTAAATTTATAAAACACGATATTTACTAACACTAAACACACATATGGGCAAGTGCACCCATCGTGAGCGTAGTATAGTGTTGGTAAGATACCGAGGTCGTCCAAGGACACAAGAGCTTTTAGTACCGGTTTATCCTCAACGTCTTATCAAATCAAAAAGTTTAGAAAAATGTTTTAAACTAAGAAAAATAAAAAATAACTAAAATGCTAAAAATAAAAATAAAATAAAAACAGATAGACAAGATGAATCACTTGGCTCCGACTCGTGTTTAGTGTAACCTTTGATTATTTCCGCACTTTTGTACTATTTTAAGAGATTATCTTAGTTATTGTAGTAGGCCTCTCTTTTGGAGGTGACGTTACGCTCAACCCAGTAGTTTGAGTCAGCAAGGATACAATCCTAAAGGGTCGGATTATTGAAAGATAATTAATTAAGTTATTAATGCAAATTATGGTAGGCCCCTCTTTTGAAGGTGACGTTACCCTCGGCTAAGTAGTCCGAGTCAGCAGGGATACAGTCCTAAATAGCCGGGTTATAGTATTAATAGTAGTTTAACTTATGAGGGGATCAAAGAGTTTGGACCCCCGCCATCCAATACCGTTAAGTATTGAAGGAGGTCCTACTAGATTTGACCCAGGTCCCTTGCAGGATCTCTAAACGCTGAACAACGGCAAGACTCTTACCAAACCGTTCCCTTAACCCCCGACCAGGTAGCCAACATACCTCCATATATACCGTGGAGATATGAATGGTGAAAATATTTTATTTTATATAGACAGTAAAATAATGCCAAGACACCACGGACAAACGATAAGGAAGAATCACCTTCAACATAAGAAACTAGTTATTAAAGTCATTAATACAAAACCAAGTAAAAAGTGCGAAAAGATTAAAAATAAAAAGTATTACACTAGACACTTGTCTTCACCAAGTGATGTAAGAGACTTAGGCAAACATGGCCTTGATTGTCAAGAACTCTTACGATTAATCTTGGATCCCGAGACGACTCACACACTCTACAATGGACAATGGATGATGGTGGTGGATGATGGTGTTATGGTGGTGGTGGGTGGTGGGTGAAGTGTGAGAGAGGTGGTGTGCCAAGGGATGGTTTGAGCTTGAGCCAAGCACTCCTATTTATAGGCTGAACAGAAGCTAGGGCACGGCCCCGTGTCCAGTGGGCATGGCCCCGTGTCCACATCCTCTCTTTCTTCATTTAATGCAGCTTGTCTGTATTAGTTGACCACGCCCCCGTGTCCGCTGAGCACGACCCCGTGTGCAGAAGAATCTTTGTACTATGAAGATTTGCCTGGATTCTACGAATCTTATAGTTGACCACGGCCCCGTGTCCGCTGAGCACGGCCCCGTGGTGGGCAATAGAAGTTTCTACCACTTTGTCTTTTTTGCTGACACTTGGGCACGCCCCCGTGCTGGCTGAGCACGGGGCGTGTTCAGTCTTCTGTCTTCTTGTTTTGCTTGGGAAGATGCTGTCGTGGGGTCGGGCATGTCACGTTTGTCCCTTTTCTTGTATTTATGTTAGATTTTGCTGTCTTTTTGCTTCTTTTGTTAATTTGAGCTCATTTAATCTTGAAAGTACAAAAGGAAGACAAAAGCACACTTTTTCCAACATTAGTACTAAAAAAGGGTTAGTTTTATGCCACAATTGATGTAATTTATATGTTGCATTTTGCACACATCATTACTACACAAATTTTCAACACATAATATACAACTGGTAACTAGATTCACGCGTGTTGCTGCGCAGGTACATTGCAAAAATTAAACGGATTAGTCAAAGCGTTATGTGATGTGTTAAACATATGAAAACACATGTTTTGACGTATCTGATTTAACTCAATAGCACTGTGGTTGGCTCAAAATCATGGATGTAAAAATCCCGACTAGCCTCCGATTAGTTTCTAGTCAGAGGTTCACCGAGTAATTTTTATCTAATCAACCAATTAATTAGTAGGTGGTCAACAGTGGCCAACACAGTCCTAAATGATCAAAAATTGGTGGCAATCTAGCGATTCCGGTCAAAGTTCGGCCAGATTCTTGACTGCAACACCTCGAAAATTCACGTCCTATAATGTGTAGACACGTGTCAAACGTTTAAACGTGTGAAAGAAATATTATAGAAGGACTAAAGTTGACAATCATGGAAAGTATGTGGATATACGTATTCTAAATGTTAACAGTGAATAAATATAATATACATTAACCCTACATGGTGCTCATACCTTCAAACGAATAAATCATGGATCATACGAAGCTAAAAGTGAGAGATTTCAAACTACAGGGGCTAAATGTGTCAATATGTTTAAGTTATACCTCAGAGTGACCTTTTGACAAACCCGAAGCTTTGTAACGGTAAATTATGCTCACTAGAATGCACGATTAAAATTTCATAAAGTTTCGTCATCGTATGAGAAAGTTATGATCAAATTCGTGTGTGAAGGGTTAAAGCGTAAACGTTGAAAGTTAGGACTTTTCGGGTAACAATAAAGTTAACCGGGGACTTGACAAAGTGGGCATATGTTTTAAAGCCCTTATAGATCAATTGTGAGGGTTCATAATGCAATAAACAAGTGCCTATTTGAAATTTGAAGAGCCAAGGACCAAAACTGCAATTTAGGAAAAATTGTTTGGCTGAACCACATGTGCTCGCGTAGCGGGAGCCTGAAGAGGCATGCCGTCGCGCTACGCGATGGCCATATCTGGGCAGAATCTGTTTTTCTTGGATAGGGGCCTGCTAGGTGCTCTTGTAATCGACTTTAAACGATTTTTCACATCCCCCTTGGCCCCTAAACGACCCCTAAACATATAGGACACTTGTTGGAAGGGTATGGTCTGTTGTAGACTTGTTTGTCAATCAATTGTGGTGCTTAAATCCACTATATAAGGGCCATGTATTGCAACCTTGCAAACACACCTTCATCTGCATTTGTGGATCATTTCTGGAGCTCAAACTTCCTCTCAAGTGTTCTCTAATCAAGCTTAGGGGTATGTTTGGCAAAACTAGCTGGTGGCTGGTAGCTGAAAGCTGGAAGCTGGTAGCTGGTGGCTGGAAGCTGGTAGCTGTAGCTGGTAGCTAGTAGCTGTAGCTTTTTAGATATATTTGGTGTTTGGTAGAGTAGCTGTAGCTTTTAATAAAATGTATAAAATGACCAAAATAGACATCACTAAAAATTTAGAAAGTTGGTGCATTAAAAAGTTCCTTATTTTTAGAGGTTAAAATAGTCATTTTTTCCCTAAAAGCTTGTAGCTCCTTCTAAACGCTACTAGTAGTAGCGTTCAACCAAAAGCTTCAAGCTTCTAACCTAAAAGCTTAAAGCTCCTTCAACCAAACAAGACTTTTTATTGAGTATAAGCTTTTTCTTAAAAGCTTAAAGCTAGAAGCTCCTAAAAGCTCCTAAAAGCTCCATGCCAAACATACCCTAGGACTTCAGTAAGTGTTCTAATCCTTCTTTAATTGAGTTTAGCTTAGTTATTTAGCTAAAAGTCAAACCGTCGTAATTACGGTTTGACTTCGAGATTAATGATTAATAGCTCAGTCAATTCTCGAATCAAAAGTAGTTATAAGTTGGTATTTATGTGGGTAATAAAACCTCAAAAGGGTTCCCCCTGATTACCACTCTATTCAGGTCAAAAGTCGGGTCAAACTAGTTTATAAAAAGTCAACAGGATACTTAAAATGCCATTTATGCATAATTAACATTATAGATCATATACAACCTGTTGGATCATTGTTATAACTTGGTAATAAGTGTAAGAACATGTCTAAACATGTTCAACTCGACAATTTCCTGTTTAGACCCGGTTCGGAACCGAAAGTCACATAGTTTGACTTTCACTTTGACTTTCAGTTCTGACCCGTTAAGGCATGTTTTAGAAATGCCTCAGAGCTTTAATTGGACTAGGTTACATGTTAGTGCATCCCTCTGTGATTATACACCTTGGTTCATTAGTTATCCAATTAATATGCATGTTTCCGTTAATTGCTCGTATGTTGACTATTATGCCCTTATTACCTTAAAACGTGATTTTTGGAAATGTAAAAGAGTAGAAACTTTAATTACTGATATATAAACTTGTATGCAAAGTTTGACATCAGTTTGATTTGTAGATTAAGAGTTATGCTCATTATCGCAAAATGAATGCTTTATGTTAATAAAACGACGTAATTAGCGTATAGCCTAGTTAAGCCTACTTTTTGGTATCAAACTTAATACCCACTGATGTAATATATTATTTTGGGATTTTTAAAGATTTTTAATTAATTTTAGGCTGAGCATAACTAGTAGTCGTAGGCTTAATCCGTAATTGTCGGTTTTGCCCTAACGGGCCATAAAATGAGTTTTACATATCTAAACGACTCCAAACCTTTTGCTACTGATAACATATGATAAATAAAGTATTTTAAGCCTTCTGGAAATATAAAAAATATCAGATTTAAGTATCGAACCCGGAAATGGCCTTTAATCGCCTTATTAAGCGTTTTTAACGCATAGTATGTAATAAAATTATATTGAACATACCCGGGTTGATACCTACTGATATATGAGGCAAATTACAATATTTTAACAGTAAGCAAAGGTTGATAAACTCAGACTTCAGTTTTTGAGCTTTTCGGCTTATATGAAATTACCAAAATACCCCTACGGGGCATAGTTTGGTTAAAAATGATAAATTCCACATATATGCTTTAACCTACTGATATAACTTAGCAAATTGAGTATATTTGCTGATTACATCAGACCTTTAACTCAGATTAATGTGACCGTACGACCAAACGAGCCGACATCCGAGAGTTTTCTGAGCACATTTTGAGTTCTCTAAACTTTAATGACCTTGTAGAGCCTTGAAAATGGCTTAACGGGTGTTAAAATTGCCAAAACAGAGCTCGAACAAGTGCAGGGACTAAAGCTGTTAATATGGAAACTATTGTTGATCTGTGAGGGCCAGGCAGGCCGTGTAAGGTCTCCCCTACCTTTACGCGGGCCGTGTGAACATGCCAGCGACCAGAAAGTCAGTTTTTGCAATCTGTTTGCAAATTCAGGGGCTGATATGGTAATTTCTTGGTGTGTTAACCAAGTTAACACCTTTCCAAGGCTTCTAATCTGCTTGTAACATTTGTATGGTCATGATTTCTTGCTTCTTGGCCACACAAACAAGTGTCATGATCTTGTCATGATACCCCGTAGCGCATGTCAAGGCTCTGCCTGACTCAGTCGTTGGAGTTCTGTCTTGGGGGTATTGATAATGTAAATTGGGTTATCTTACTAACACGTGGACATTGTTTAATTTTAATAGATTATAACCAGGAAGTCACCAGAAAGCAGTAGTATTATCTAAAACAACAATGTGAGTACATCTATTTTTGTAAACCTTTTTATACAAACCTCAATTGTTTTAAATTATGATAACAGTGATTGAGTCTATGTATTCTACAATTACTGTCGGTATGTTGGGGTTTTGTATACATTACTTGTTACTATACTGTGAATAGTAGCATGACCACAAGGCATGATTAACAGTACCGTGGGTGGTAATTGGGTAGATAAACATTGTAATCGCCCTCAATACTGTAAAATGATAAAAGCTTGTTTTGATTAAATTGGGATGCACTCGCCAGTATTTCTTGCTGAAAAAATGTTTTTAAAAACACGTTTCAGGTAACAAAATGTGAAAGCCAAATAGAAGCCAACTGGAGAGCACTGAAGGCTTGGAAAAGTGGCTATAACAGTTACTTAAATAAGAAAGAAGTTTATTGCAATAAATTAGGGTTTATCCCTATAAATATATTGTAATGGAAACTTGGGTTTTCCCATGTATTTATTATTTATAAAATGTGGTGTTTTAACTCTGATAAACTATTTCCTGACTACGGTACTAATGTTAATTTCCGCTGTCAAATTAATAAACACTGATTCCACCGGCTCTGTGCAAGCTCGCAGCCTCCCGCCTCTCGAGATAAGGGGTCGGGGGTTGCGACAGGAGGTGTTATCAGAGCTATAGCTACTGGTTTAAGCCACAGAAGTGTTCTGATGATACCAATATTTTTATCAATTAAGTTAGGAAATAATCTATGTGATTATGTGTATATATGTATATTATTATTTTTTGTTATTTGACAATCTGTTAGTTTACAGTATGAGCGAGCAAGGTACTTCTAACGCTTACCGTCATCTAGATTGTTCCACCAAGAGTGAAGGAACCTTGTCACAGCCTACTCCTTCGGGGTATTCTACTGATACGGAAGAGGGAATTTTCATCTTTAAGGCGCAATCCGAAGAACTGTTCCCTCCGAAAAAGAGAGGATGGTTCAATAGGGGAGCACATGAGAGGCGAAAGAGGATGAAAAAGTTACAACAACAAAGAGCGTTAGCAGCAGCCAATAGGGAAGTGAATGCCCAATCTCAGGAGGCAGTTAATAGACAGTTGACAAACTTTCATATGCTAGCCACCACTGTAGCAGATCCAAACCTTGATTAGATAGTTGCACCACAACCATTGCCACTATTTCCAACCCAACCAATGGATTTAGAACCTAACCAATGAAACCAATTTCCCATACCAGCATTTGACCCTAACGAGATACCTAGAATCCCAGCACCTAATCCTCTAGCTTATAATCTAAGGGAAGATGACCATAGGGATTATCAGGAGCTTTATCCTCAGGAAGAACCAATACCAAATCCCATAGCACAGTATACCAACCTTAATCCTTTAGATCCATATTGGGATAACGATCAGTATGTTCAGGATATATTAAACAACCCGTACCCATATGGAGAATCGATACCTCAGTACCCTAACCCAGTACCCACACCACGACCACCCATGAGTGACGAGAATGTGCAGGAACTCCGCACATATGGTGAAGAACTGATAGAAGGAGGAGAGAGAATAAAACAGATAGGAGAAAAGCTCGTGTGGAAATATGACGAGCAAGAAATGCGGTTCTGGATGAACAACCCTTAGTAAATATATATATATATATATATATATAGGGTAGGGTTCATGAGTGAACAATGTTGTATTTGTGAACAAAATGAACTTATCTTATCCATTGATTTTGTAGATCTAGATTTTAATATTAGTGGCAATATTGTAATTACCTTTTGTAACTTCTATTTATTTTAATACACATAAGGGTATAATTGTATTTTTGTCACTTCATTTAATTAATTGATTTTTTTCTCTCTCTTGATTTCTCTTTCCAATTAAAGAAACATTTAATTACATTCTTTATAGTTTTTTCTCTCACCAATTACCTAACTTGATAATTTATAATTTAAAAAAAAAATACAAACATTATCAAATATTGTTTCATCTAGAACATGATTAAAAATATTTAATTACATTATTTATACATATATGTATTAGATCAATGTTTGATAAAAAGATGGATAGTGAAAACAAGATGTAATAATATATAGGTGTATAAGTCTGGTATATAACGATCTATATACACATATGTACTTGAATAACACACAGGTGTGTACATCTGGTATATACCGACCTGTATACATATATGTACTTGAATAATACACTGTTGTATAAGTTTGGTTTATACCGACCTGTGGAAACACATATGTAATAATACACAAGTGTATAAGTCTTGTATAAACCAACCTGTATATACGTATGAAACGTAGATTTTGTGGGAAAAGGCTATTATATTAATAGACACATGTGTATATGTGTGAACTGTACAGATGTATTAACGACGTTAACGACAAATACACAAGTGTATATAGAGAGATTTGTCCATGTGTGATTAGTGACATATAGTTGTACGTTTGTTAAAGCTTTTATGTTAAATCTTTCGAATATGTAACGTAGACTATGTTGACAAACTTAGTATATGAATACACATGTATTAACCATAAATAGACAAGTGTATATATTGAGATTTGTTATTGTGTAGATTCTTAAATAGTGGTGTTTTGGTTATACTTTCCAAAAATTAAAGATATGGTAACTGCAAATCATTAAATAAATATAATTAAAGATAAAGATCAAAAGTATAATTACAATCTTAACCTTTTCATCATCTAATCAAATGAACGGATGAGATTGGTTCACACAGTTCACAACCAAGGATGTTGTTCACTCATGATCCTCATCCTATATATATATATATATATACACACACATTACACACATATATATATATATATATATAAATGCATGTAGTTTGAAAAAAAATCAAATCAACTAAAATTGGTAACCTAATATCTATGGATGCATAACTATTGGTGTGTTTAAATTCCAGTTGTAGGTTGTAATACACACACACACACACACACATATATATATATATATATATATATATATATGAAAAGAGTAAAAGTCGCAATGTTCGACGTTTTTGATCAATTTGTTTATTTGATTGTTTGCATTAAATTTTATTCTGTGATATTAATACCTGATAAATGTTTGTAAATCTAGATGGACAACGAAGTAAATCAGGAAAACCAGAATAATGATAATAATGGAAACCAAGTAGATAACAGTGCCATCCAACATATAGTAGCACAAGGAATTATAGATGCTATGCCATATATTATCAAGTCTGTTAAAAAAACAGAAAAAAATAAAAGTGGAAGTAAACGACCACCTAGTGAACCAAGTCACATCGTGAATAATTGACCGCTACTCAAATTACCAATTCCAAAAAGAAGAAGAACCATGTCAAATTACCAGTTCTTACAAAGAATTCTGGTCTTGCGAACCAACAGAATTCTTTGGCAATAAAGGAGCCATTGCAGCTCTACGTTGGATAGAAAAGACAGAGACAGTCTTAAAAATAAGCAAATGTGCAAATGAAGATAAGATTATGTTTGCTTCTAATCTTTTTAAAAATGCAGCCTTAGAATGGTGGAATACTATTCTCCAGTCTAAAGGAAGTGATAAAATTTATAATATGGAATGGACTGACTTTAAGGATATAGTTGAAAGGAAATTTTGTCCTTCTCATGAAAAAGAACAAATCGCTAATAAGTTCTTAAATCTTAAAATGACTGGAATAGACTGCAAGGGTTACACTACCATATTCTTCGAATATGCTAGAATAGTGCCAACCCTAGCCTCACCAGGACCAATATTAATCTCCCGTTACATCTGGGGATTAATTAGTGAAATCAGACATGTAGTCAAGGCAACTAGACCACAAACCGTTGAAGAAGCAGTAGAATTAGCCAATACCTTGACTGATGAGTTGGTACGTATGCAAGAAGAAAACCAGAGAAAGAACCTAGATCAGAGACTTACCCAAGAATTTCGTTATGGAAATAACTACCGTGGGAAAAGTATAGGTTCTACTTCTGCACCTTACTGTAAGTACTGCAAAAAGAAGCATTCAGGAAAATGCTCAATATACTGCAACTTCTGCAAAATGTCTGGACACAAGGAAGAAGACTGCAGGAAGAAACCCAACAATAAGCTATGCTTGAATTGTGGAGAGACGGGGCTTATCAAACCGAACTATCCAAAACTAGCTCTAGCAACAAACAACAAAACTACCAAGAATACCCGAGCATTTGTTCTGACAGCTGAAGAAGCCAAGATGATTCCGGATGTGATTGCCGATACGTTTTTAGTTAATGATATTTTTGCTAAAGTATTATTCGACTCTGGTGCAAACCAAAGTTTTATTAATACTTCGTTCTGCAAACTTCTCAATCAACCATTAACTAAACTTCAACAAGAATGTCTGGTAGAAACGGCAAATGGAGAATCCATTAAGATTTTTGAAATCTTGCAGGGAGCAAGAATAGAAATTCTAAACCATAATTTAGTGCTAACCTTTATCCAATGAATCTGGTTGGATTTGATATTGTATTAGGGATGGACTGGTTAGTAGCTAATCACGCTAGTATTCTTTGTGATCAAAAGTCAGTACAAATAAATTCACCAAAAGGAGAAAACATCACAATTAAAAGAGATAAGCCAACTAGGTCCAAAAAAATCATCTCTGTGATAAAAACAACAAGTTGTGCAAGGAAAGGATCAGTAGTGTATATGATTTCCATAATCATTAACACTAAAGGAAAAGTATGAAAAGATATTCCCGTAGTATCTAAATTCTCAGTTGTTTTCCCATAAGAGTTACCTAGATTACCACCATATAGAGAGGTTGAATTTAGAATTCACCTAATACCAGGGACAGCACCGATTGCCAAGGCACCTTACCGTTTATCACCAGCAGAGATGCAAGAACTGAAGAAACAGTTGGACAAACTTCTGGAGAAAGGTTTCATACAGCCTAGTTTATCGCCATGGGGAACACCAATCTTGTTTGTTAAGAAGAAGGATGGATCAATGCGTATGTGCATTGATTACCGAGAATTGAACAAGGTTACGATTAAAAATCGGTACCCACTATCGAGAATCGATGATCTGTTCGATCAACTGCAAGGAGCTCGATTCTTTTCTAAGATCGATTTACGCTTAGGATATCATCAATTGAAAGTACAGGAAGAATACATTCCTAAAACTACTTTCAGAACAAGGTATGGTCATTATGAATTTACAGTCATGCCATTTGGTTTAACCAATGCCGTAGCCGCATTTATGGACATGATGAACAAAATATGTAAACCATATCTGGATAAATTCATAATTGTCTTTATAGATGATATTCTCATTTACTCTAAGAATACAGAAGATCATGCAGAGCATTTGTTTATACTTTTAAATTTGCTGAGAAAAGAAAAGCTTTATGCTAAATTTTCAAAATGCGAATTTTGGTTAAAGGAAGTGCAATTCCTTGAACACTTGGTTAATCATGAAGGAATTCATGTAGATCCCACAAAAATTGAGGCGATTACTAAGTGGAAAGTCCCTGAATCACCAACGGAGGTGAGAAGTTTTCTTGGACTAGCAGGTTATTATAGACGTTTTATTCAAGATTTTTCTAGAATAGCTATCCCCTTAACGAAATTGACCTGCAAATCAGTTAAGTTTGAATGGAGACCACAACAGGAAGAAGCTTTTAGGATTCTAAATCAAAAGTTAACCAACGCACCCATACTAGCGTTACCAGAAGGAACTGAAGATCTGGTAGTCTATTGCGACGCTTCTAAATTAGGTTATGGATGTGTGTTAATGCAGCGTCAAAAGGTAATAGTCTATGCCTCTAGACAACTTAAGAATCATGAAGAGAATTATACAACCCATGATTTAGGGTTAGGAGCTATAATTTTTGCCCTTAAAATTTGGAGACACTATCTTTATGGTAGCAAGTTTACTGTTTTCACCGATCATAAGGGTCTAAGATATGTTTTTGGGAAAAAGGAGTTAAATATGAAACAGAGATGCTGGTTGAAGATTCTTAGTGATTATGATTGTGATATCCAGTATCATGCAGGAAAGGCTAATGTTGTAGCTGCTGCTTTAAGTCGAAAGTATCATGAAAAGCCAAGACGAGTACGTTCTCTCAAGATAAATTTGCAGATAGATTTAAATGAGCAAATTAGAGAAATACATGAAACAGTAATCAAGGACGATACTGAAAAATTAAAAGGAATGATTAAGGAATTAGAACAAGGAACATATGGAATTTGGAAATTTCATAAGAAAAGAATCTGGATACCCAAACAAGGAAACCTACGCCACTGAATTTTAGAAGAAGCCCATAAGTCTAAGTATACGATATATCCTGGTAATGATAAAATATATCAAGACTTAAGAAAGAATTTCTGGTGGATAGGAATGAAAAAGGATATAGCAACCTATGTTGCTAAGTGTCTAACCTGTTCACAGGTTAAAGCTGAACATCAAAAACCCTCAAGTTTATTGCAACAATTAGAAATGACAATATGGAAATGAGAATTGATAACAATGGACTTTGTTACTAAATTACCCAAAACACGAAAAGTTAATGATGCAATCTGGGTGATTGTAGACAGATTAACCAAATCTGCTCATTTCTTACCTATGAAGTAAACTTTTAGTATGAAACAATTAACTAAGTTATATGTAAATGAAATAGTTTCATTACATGGAATTCATTTGTCTATTGTTTCTGATAGAAATGGTCTTTTTATTTCTCATTTTTGGACTAGTTTCAAGAAAGGAATGGGAACCAAGTTAAAACTAAGCACAACTTATCATCCTCAAATGGACGGGCAAAGCGAAAAGATAATTCAGACAATGGAGGATATGCTTAGAGCTTGTGTAATTGATTTCGGAGAAAATTGGGACGATTATTTACCATTAATAGAATTTTCCTACAATAACAGCTATCATACTAGTATCAATGTTGCACCATTTGAAGCGCTCTATAAACGAAAGTGTCGAACTCCAGTCTGTTGGGCAGAAGTTGGAGAAAAACAATTATATGTACCAGAGATAGTACAAGAAACAACGGACAAGATGTGACATCCTAGAAAATCAGGTATCTTTCCTAATTTAATTCTCGTTATGTGTTTACGTTATGTTATAACTTAGTTTATTTGATTTACCCAACCAAAACCGTTTGAACCATGGAACAACTCGCGTAACCCGATACCATGACATAACTCGCGTAACCTGATGTTGATGAGGCTTGAACCGTAACTTGCTTAATATGTATTACATTAGTTACATGTAAACTATATTATTGTTATTAGTTTTCTTATTAGTAATTGGTAATAATAATAATAATAATAATAATAATACATGTTAATATGGCTGCCACTTTCACACCTTCACTCTCTTTACAATTCACGGCAACCACATAGGCCCATCTCCACTTTGCAATCGGTCAACAGCCCACTTTTCCTTCTTTGACTTGCTGTTTGCGGCCCATATATCACAAACCGCCCCCACCCCCTTATTTTCATATATACGTATGTGTGTATGTGCATTAGAGGAAAGAAACCAAAAACCCTAAATGGTTCCCTTTGGTGTGCGACAGCAGGAAGGCAGCCCCCTCCCTTCGGTCGCGATTCTCATCTTCATCTCGTTCTAGCTCTCTCATCTCCTTCCGGTTAGTGTTGTGATATGTTTTGGTTTCTAATTCTGTAAATACATGGCTGCAGTTTTATCTTTAGTATGATTCATGGCTGTGTTTTAGTGTATAAATGATAGTCATGAAAGTTGCAACATTGATTTGTTGTATATGGGGGATGAAACTCAAGAATGTTATGTAGTTTGATTGATTCTGTTTGTATAGAGATTTATATATGGATTAGGGTTAAATTCATGATGTTGAGGATGTTAAGTCTGGTATAAATGACTAATAAACTACTGTGATTAATACTTAGGGGTCGCGGGTCTGATAAATAATCGGTTACGGGGGTACGGGTAACGACTAGGGCTGAAAAATAATCTGTCTAGGATTCTGCAGCCAACTTCAGTTGACTGTAAACGAACCATTATAAATCGAAAAATCAATTTTTTGAAGTCTAACTTATACGTTTTTGAAAAACGCTTCAACTAGTACTAGAATCATATTTTTTTGAGGTCGTTTGCTATTTTTAAAGGTCCGTTTTGTACAGCAGCAAAAGCTGCGTTTTTTTGCAGAAATGTGTGTTATGTTTTTCATCATAACTTGAAATATGGATAAAGTCTGGTCATAAATTCGTACAGTAGATGGCTATGGGTGTCGTTGTAATTATCCAACTGGAATTTCGTCAATCGGATTTAAGATGAATTTTAAATGAATTTTTTCGTGGACTGCAGTCAGAAAGTGACGAATCTGATTGCAGCCGGGTAAATGATTTTTATAAAATAATCAGTAACGAATTGGACCCTGAGATTTTTATATAATGTAACGTGGACCGTTTAGAACACTCTGTAAAATTTTGGGAATTTTTGGAATAAGATAACTATTTTATAAAAATACCCAAAAATAGTGCAGTTTTGGATGTTAAAGCTGAAACATTATAAGTGGTGAATTACGTGTCTAAATGTCGGTTATGTTATCTGATAATGATCCAACTTGTTATATGTCAACGAAAGTGTTATGTGAAGTATCGTGTGCTTGCTCTTGAATAGTTATAGGTGGAATGTATATATGGGCGTTAACTGCCAAAGTGAGTGCATGTTATGTAGTAGATGCGTGTAGGAACTTTGTGCCTTATTTGAAACCACTAATGGACTAAATGGTAATGATACTAGGACGTGATTGACCAACCTTTACTGTTAGCTATTTTTAAGAGTCCAACCGAGCAACCAAAGGTGATTTCACACTTTTCGTCAAAGCATGGGATTCCCGGTGGTTTGGGAATGGGTTAAGTAACAACTATCCCCCTTAGGTGGGATAAAATCTGTGTATTCTCCTTGGGTAGAATACGTACCTCCGCTCTCCTTGGGAAGAGCGATAACCTTAAACTTACTAGACAAAACTCTATCTTAAGTCCCTCATTTTAATATCGACTTAACCGTAGAGGACAGGCGTGGACTAATGGACTTGGGCACTTAGTCAATGATGATAGACATTGACTCAGGGCACTCAACATAACTTAAGTCAGTAGTCGATATGCTACGGGTCTAGTGGTTTGAAACATTGGGGTAACCTCAATAGCATATGGTTATGAGAACAAGGAATATGACAACTTATGGTTTTCGAAACAACTTATGGTTTTTGGAATAACTTTAAAACAGACAACCAACTGTGAACTCGCCAACCTTTTGTTGACACGTTACCACATGCTTTGCAGGTCGTTAGGTACATGGCAGGGGCTTGCATGTGGAGTGATCGTTGTGGCAAGGAACCAACTGTGGGGTTCCTAACATTAAACTTTATGTTTTAAACTATTTATGGGTTTTAGACTTTTCGCTTCCGCTAACTTTTAAATTTGGTTTTGGATGTTTGGTTTGGTGAACTTTAAACATTTGGTTTGCCATGGTTTTACTTTACTTTGATTAAATGTTCAGTATGATTAGTGGTATGATCCTGGTCAGTCACACGCTTCGTGGTAATACTCCGCTTGTGGATTTTGAGGGAGTGACACTAGATTATTCAAGTCAAGGAAAGACTGAAAACAGCACGGGATCGTCAAAAGAGTTATGCTGATAACAGACGAAAACCATCGGAATTTCAGGTAGGAGATAAGGTATTATTAAAAGTTTCTCCATGGAAAGGAGTGGTCAGATTCGTAAAAAGGGGAAAGCAAAGCCCCATGTATGTTGGACCTTTTGAGATTATTAGAAGAATAGGTCCAGTAGCTTACCAGCTACAACTGCCAGAGGAAATGGCAGTAATACATGATGTATTTCACGTATGTAATCTCAAGAAGTGTTTAACAGATGAAACATTAAAGGCACCTCTTAAAGACATAGAGGTAAATGAGAAACTTAAGTTTGTAGAGAAACCACTACAGATTGAAGATAGAAAGATCAAGAATCTCAAACACAAGAGATTAGTTTTAGTCAAAGTGAAATGGGATTCCAAGAGAGGACCAGAATACACTTGGGAGCTCGAATCAGAGATGCAAAGGAAATATCCACACCTGTTCCAGAAGACCTCGAGGACGAGATCTAAAACAAGGTGAGGAGGATATAACAACTCTCCCAAAACCATTAAAATACTCCTATGCGTCCTAAAATATACCCCGTATAAGAAAAATAACCTTAATATACCTTTATATTAATAAAAATCAATTAAAAACAAATATATGTTGCTCGCGGGGCGCGACGCAGACAACGCCAGGCTGTTGCGGGCCGCGACAAGGTGACACCAAGCAAACCCTTGTGATGCCACATGTCCCTGTGCGTGGTGAAGCTAGGTCATGAGTCGACAAGGCTAGAGCCTAGCCTAGGTCCCTCGCGGGCCGCGAAGGAGATAAAAAAGTTTGTCGCGGGGCGCGAGGCCCCCAGGTTCCTGCCTATAAATTGAATTTCTCAGCGTCAGTTGAAGTCGTTCAATTCTTTTCTCTCTCAAAGCCCCTATAATAGCAATATTGTTGCTCGATATAATACCCCTAAAAAGCGAAGCTCTGGCTCGTTGTAAGTATTATAACCCCCCGTTACGTATTAGTTACTCTACCCGATTAATCTAGGGCTCCATAACGCATGTTAAGGCTCTGCCTGACTCAGTCGTTGGAGTTCTGTCTCGGGCGTATGGCTAATGAAAATTGGGTTATCTTACTAACACGCGTGCATTGTTTAATTTTAATAGATTATAACCAGGAAGTCACCAGAAAGTAGTAGTATTATCTAAAACAACAATGTTAGTACATCTATTTTTGTAAAGCTTTTTATACAAACCTCAATTGTTTTAAATTATGATAACAGTGATTGAGTCTATGTATTCTACAATTACTGTCGGTATGTTAGGGTTTTGTATACATTAGTTGTTACTATACTATAAATAGTAGCATGATCACAAGTCAGGATTTACAGTACCATGGGTGGTAATTGGGTAGATATAAACATTGTAATCGCCCTCAATACTGTAAAATGATAAAAGCTTGTTTTGATTAAATTGGGATGCACTCACCAGTATTTCTTGCTGATAAAATGTTTTTAAAAACGCGTTTCAGGTAACAAAATGTGAAAGCCAAATAGAAGCCAGCTGGAGAGCACTGAAGGCTTGGAAAAGGTGGCTATAAAAGTTACCTAAATAAGAAAGAAGTTTTATTTCAATAAATTAGGGTTTATCCCTATAAATATATTGTAATGGAAACTTGGGTTTTCCCATGTATTTATTATTTATAAAAGTGTGGTGTTTTAACTCTGATAAACTATTTCCTAACTACGCTCCTGATGTTAATTTCCGCTGCCAAATTAATAAACACCGATACCACCGGCTCTGTGCAAGCTCGCGGCCTCTCGCCCCTTGGGGCAAGGGGTCGGGAGTTGCGACAACAATGATCTAAAAAAATCTAAAATCTACAAACTAAACATCCAAAAGCAAAACCTAACATCGCATATTATAGGGTTCGATGAGACGGTACAAATGCCGCTTGAATGAGTCAATCGGAGTCCGTTGATACCATTCTTACAACTTCTTATTTTTAGGAGACTTTGCATTTGATTTTTGCCCAACATATTAAACAATTAAGTAACATTGTTACCAAATTAACAAGGACCAATTTAACTATTATATCAAATTGATCAGATATCAAAAGAAACAGAAAACTCCTTCAAATAATTAGTTAGGGTTAATAACCAAATCTTTTGTATGTATTAGGGTTCATAACCAACAACAGTAAGATTGCAATACATATTACGAATACATAACTTGTTGCTAGATTGCCTCCGGCAGGTGGATACCTCTTCACCGATGTCGACGACGGAGAGTTGCCCCAAACTTCGCCGCCGGCGGATCCCCTTGGTCATCTCGACACCGAAGTCATGTGCGACGGATCCCCTGTGTCGACGCCGGAGAGCCTACTCCGTCTCTGTCTCCCATCTCTTCTCCGATCTCTCTCACAAACAGACTTTCTTTCATGTGCGATGGGTTTTGAACAATTTAGGTTTTGGATGTTCTTATAATTATTTTTTATATAATTGCTATAATATTTTATTGTTATACATCCTTTTGGGTTGATTTGCTTTTTCGCTTATAACTTAAAAATTACGATATTTTATAAAATTCCGAGTAAGCTATTATGACATGCTTATTTTTATCTATGTTTAGGTATGTACCGTAATATTTCAAATATTTTTGCTGATTTTTTTTCATTAGATGTTTTTTTGCTAATATGATGTAATGTGTTTTCGCATAAAATGGTCATACATATTAGTTAAAGTTTGCATTTGGCTCAAACTATCCACACATCCTATCTGCCTATTTTCACACCCTCTGTCTCGTACATGCCTCGTATAGGCCTATACGGGGCGTATAGGGTTACATCAAACTCAGTGCCCAACTCATGTCAGTCTGATTTGGCTGCTCCTATACGTTGCGTACATGCCTATACGTCACGTACAGAACCCCTCGTATAGGTCCAGTATATAACTCATGCATCAATTGTATTCCTACTTTTCCAAGCACCTTAAATAGAAAAAGTAATATAAAGTTAAGTATTAATTTAGATTTTCTTGAAGAATCCCAATTGTATTCCTACTTTTCCAAGGAACTTGATCGAGTTGTAGCACATGAAACTAGTGCATAGTTTTCTCAATAGAACTACATGAAACTTCATTGAATTACTAAACATATTAAGTGTAAAATTATGCTAAAAATTCTTTTAGAAATAAAAAATATACAAAAACGACACAATGGTGCAAATATAGAAACAATACCGAAAAATATTATACAATGTCGAGGAAAAAATAAACAATAGTCGCAAAAACGACACGATGGTGCAAATATAGAAAAGACACAATTATAAATAAAAAGAAAACAATGATCTAAAAAAATCTAAAATCTACAAACTAAACATCCAAAAGCAAAAAACCTTAAATCACATATTATAAAGTTCGATGAGACGGTTAAAATGCCGCTTGAATGAGTCAATCGGAGTCTGTTGATACCATTCTTACGACTTCTTATTTTTAGGAGACTTTGTATTTGATTTTTGCCTAACATATTAAACAATTAAATAACATTGTTACCAAATTAATAAGGACCAATGTAATTATTATATCAAATTGATCAGATATCAAATATCGTCATAATACATGTTCTACATTAATGTCTTATATGTGTTGTATGATATCAAGTATAATAAAAGATATAAATATAAGTATATGAGTTAATTTCGTCCCTATGTTTTGTCAAAAATCACTATTTCAGTCCATTAGTTTAAAAATTGCGATTTCAGTCTCTGTGGTTTCACTTTCGTAACCATTTCATTCCCTGTACTTACAGAATAAATGGATTGAAATGGTTACGAAAGTGAAACCACAGGGACTGAAATGGTTAGTAAAGTGAAACCATAGGGACTGAAATCACAATTTTTAAACTAATGGACTGAAATAGTGATTTTTGACAAAACATAGTGACGAAAACAGTAATTAACTCTAAGTATATAATACCAATGAAATAGAAATAAGATATGTAATAGAATATGATAAATCTCATATTCAGTATGGATAGAATGATATACAAGAGAACAGGATGCCCCTATAAAAATTCGAACTTTATAGGGGAACAATTGTGCATGGCTCCCACCCATGTGTGCACATGCACCCATCCACCTAAGCTACGTACATATTTATGATCATGAATACTTATGTTCACTCCACTCCACTCCACTCTACTCTTTCTTTCGTAATTGTGCCAAGAGTGCAGGAGTAATTATAAGCCCTTATATGCCCTACTTACTTTCCTCATATAACATGCGAATTCCACAACTTCCGTAGCTTTGTCGCCCTTACCCACCCATATTCCCTTTCTGGCCAAAGCAAAAGATTCCGTGGGTGGTAATAATGTAACATGGGTTGTTTGGTTAATAGAATGATTTAGGTGTAAATGAGCCGGGCTATTTGTAAGCTAAACTATGTATTAGATTGCTTTTAGCGATAAATTGGTCCGTCAGAAGTACTCAGTAAACATAGGCCCTGTTGATAATTCGTCGAAAAACTTGTTGTGGGTAAATAAATTACTCATAGGTTACCAAACGATCACAGACAGATTACAAGTAAAATATACATGCAATTCACATTTAATATCACCGATAGATCAGTGAAAGAAATCCAACCAACAGACAATTCGATAGATGTTCGTCGTCTTTATGATATGTGATTTTTTATTAAATAATAAATAAATAGTGCGTTTGTTTTCATGTTAATGTAAATAACGTGTTCTATATAATAAAAAGTACCGAAAGTTTTAAAAATTCTTGCTGCAATCAAATTCCTACTTTTATTTACAATATAAGTTTATATATAATACAAGCGTTTGGGGTTGGTTGGGGTGTGTGTGGCGGAGCAAGAAATTTTTCTTATGGTGTCATTTTTCTTGACCTGGAGTTGAACTTTTTGGATCGGTTCGAATCTAGTCGGTGTCAAATCACATAATAAAAGCAATTCAGTAAAGTACAATGTCATTGAATAAAAACAAATAATAAAATTACAAAGTCATTTGAAATATATAAGAAATGCATTTAATAGTTGCTCTGTACGCATTTTCATGTTTTGAAAACGATTCATAATGTTTTCAATGGCAACTTGCAAAAAAAAAACCTCTTTTTCATTATAACAAACAAGTACACGTATCATTCAAATGATCATCAAACATCCTGTTAGGTTAAACAATTGAAACAAATTAACCAATTAGACATGGGGCTATAATGCTTACTGGATTAAAAAAAATCAAAACTAGCATGGACCTTTAATGATTTAAAGTATACTAATTAAATTCAAGGAATTGGGCTTAATTTCTGAAAATCAAAGTTAAGCATGGACCTTTAATGATTTAATGCTTACTGGATTAAAAAAAAATCAAAATTAAGCATGGACCTTTAATGCATAAGGCCCCATAACGCCCACACGCTGACGTGGCGCGTCACGTGTCGCATAACGTCCACAAAGGGGCGTTATGACTACGGATGACCTTCCTTCTTCCATCTTCCAGCCTCTACCACTATGCTCCCACAGTTATGTGTCATCAGCTAGATGTGCGTTGGGACCGATGTCATCCTGTTTCTAACTATGTAGCTAATCATATCTCTCATGTAGTTTACAAAAAAAGAAAAAAAAAAGAAATATGACATTTCCATTATAGGTGTTAAACAAGTTAACATAAAACCTATTAACAATACCAGTAGTAGGGTAAAATAAAAGTAATAAGTCCTCGGTCGATCATCTTGTGTCAAAATGAGTCTAAGGGTGGACGGTGGTTTGGTGTGTTGGTTCAGTTCTGTTTAAACATAAAGGAAAACATGAAAACATACATTTGATTGCATTAGACAGGCAAGCAGTGGAGAATCCAGTGAGAGAAGACGACATAGAGTTCGACATAGATGTCAGTGTGACCTGGTTCCTCCTTAGGGTACTGACTGATGATGGGGACTTAGAAAACCGAAAAGGGAATCGGCTTTTGGAGAGGAGATCGAATTTGATGTTATGTTATGACTAACGGGTTGTCTAATTGTGTAATTGAGTAACCCTTTAACCTCCACATAATTCTCCTTATATAAGCACCCAGGAGGAAACCTAATTAGTTAATAAGGGTAATATGGTCCATCAACAACTACCAACTAATTATTTAATAGGTTATTATATATTTTGATCTATATTATGTAAATGATTATAATGGCTATAGATTAAATATTAATACATAATATATTTAATCTTACATTCTCCCACTTAGCCGAGTAATCATTTACTATGAGTATTAGATAAGCCTGATTAGGAGTTAACACAAATTTTAGCCTTAAACAAGTACTATAGCAGAGAAATACAGCCGTTGAATCATTATGCGACTCAGGACCCCCATTAATCATACTATAGCCTTAATTTAAAACCTAATCGTTATGATCAAAATACGCATAAGCCCTTTGTTTTATTTGTAACTTTATTTGTCTATATTCCATTATACCGGTTGAACATATTCTTAGAGACATACAAAATCAAACTGATGAGGAAAATTAACTAATACTTAGTCATTCATAGTACGATATGCAGTTGCGCATGGCCATCAATTAATACCCGTCTATGAGCTCTCTTAATAAAACTTATGGGTAATGGCCTTTCAGATATAGGATCCTTAAGCATATCATGAATGTGTTCGATACAAAACTTAGTTTCCTCAATTCGTTCATAAACGAATAATTAATTGCGTATCGAAACTTAATGCAGCACCTCTTGAACTGTTACTGTTCAAGGAGTTATGGTAGCTGACTTTATCACACTAAGTCTTCAAAACATTAATTATATGGAGTTAATAAACTTATGAGTCCCCTGATAAATTTCCAACAACATTTAGTGACTATATTATGTCGTTATAACTTAGGTTGTTGATATCAGTCCATTATGACTTCTCCATGAGATAGGTTTTGTCTGCTAACATAAAGATATACCCGA
>JARYGA010053753.1:0-28012 GCA_030545235.1 Helianthus tuberosus
TCATAATGGATAATAGTAGATCATGCATGTTTTAGTTGACTATATTGGGTCTTAATGGATCATAATGGACAATAGTGGATCAATGTTGTCTTAATAGACTATATTGGGCCTTAATGGATCATAATGAACAATAGTAGACCATTGTTATCTTAACGAACTGTATTGGGCATTAATGGATCACAATGGATTATAGTAGATCATACATGTTTTAATGTACCTTATTTGGCCTTAATGGATCACAATAGACAATAGTAGTTCATTGTTCTCTTAACGGACTATATTGGGCCTTAATGGATTACAATGAATAATAGTAGATCATACATGTCTTAATTGACCATATTAGGCATGGTTCACAATGGACAATAGTTGATCACTGTTGTCTTAATGGGCTATATTCGGCTTTAATAATTCATAATAGACGATAGTAGATCATTGTTGTCTTCACGAACTATATTGGGTCTTAATAATTCAATACGTGTCTTGATTGATCATATTGGGCTTTAATGGATCACAATAGCCAATAGTAGACCATGTATGTTTTAATGGACCCAATTAGGTCTTAACAGTCCGTCAATAGTTTTCATGATATACGTATTTAATCCGTTTAACTTTATTTTGCCTTATATTTTCTTTTTGTTATTTACCGTTAACTTTTTATTGGGAAGTTTCAGTCTCTAATTATATTTTTTGTTATTTATTATGACGAACCAAACTACCATACGGACAACATCGGTACTTGTATTCGTTTTTCTGACTTTTTTTCTCAACGGTCCTACCAGTGTCGTCACGAAGCGAACCTATTCCAAATGAATAACATCAGTACTTGTATTGGTAAAAGCGTTTTCAGTTTCTACTAATTAAAACTGGTTTAAATTAGTCATAAGGCTGGAGGGTGTGGGGGCGCCACCCCCGCCAGCTAGGACACTATAGCGCCCCGGGGCGCTATCCACCCACACCCTGGAATTTAACTGGGGCGCCATAGATGGCTCGCCAACATGGTAACGGGCTTCTTTCGCGTTGAACGAGGTGAATTGGTCAAATTTGACCGTTGTCAAACGGTAGATTATTAAAAAAAAACTTTTTTATTCTATTATATATATAAACCTATCCTAAACTAAATAACTCACCAATCACAACCAAAACACACACCAATCACAACTAAAACACACACCAATCACAACTAAAAAATGTCTTCTTCGAGCTCCTCATTCGATGGTGTTCTTGACGATATGGTTATCGCCATGACGCAGGAGAAAGTTATGATGAAAGTAACCAACCGACGAACCCAATACTAACATACGCTGAGAAAGAAGATATCCGAGCGAAGATACGGGCTAAGCACACACACCATAACCTTCGAGCTGATCTGACCGAGCACCTATTGTTTTATCGTGAACAAGGAGGAGTCGACGAAGACGACGAGTTATAAATTATTAGTTATAAATTTTCTAGTTATATTTTTTTAATTACTGTAATGTTTTTATTTTTTTTTAATGAAATTATGTTTTTTTTTTAATTTCCTAGTTATCAAAATTGCCATTTAATTTAAAAAAATAAATATTTAAATAAATAAATAATTAGGTAATCATGACGGGGGCTCCATCCACACCCTGCAAATTAAAGGGGGGCATGTTAAAGCCCCCAGGCTGACATGGCGCTTATGTTGAGTGATAAAGCCCCTTGGGGGCTCCAACCACACCCTCTAGCCTAAAGGATAAAGGAGTTGTATACGCACATGTATTTGTTTTTATATCCTTTGGCCGTTATGTTAAATGCTCGTATCCTACAAGTACCATTATGAACCAAATTGATGTGGGGCGAAAAACCGTCACGAAGCTTTAAAAAACCCACTTGTTTATTAAAAATTTAAAAAAATGGATTCCCTCTTTAAACATTTTCACGCCCAAAAAAATTCCCTCCCAACCCAATTCCTCTTCCAATTTCAAACTCCCCCTAATTTTTTTTGCTTGTATTCCTTGCCTTCCATTTTCTTCCCTACATTGATTTCCTTTCAATTGGATCCACTCCCAACCAAATGCGCAGAAGTTGAAGACGGACCGTGAGAGGAATATGGACAAGCTTAAGCTTCTTCCAAAGGAAATGCGTAGAACCCTAATTCTTCTTTCTCTTTCTAATTCGTTCTGATTTCACCCTTCTGATTGATTGATATGTGTACAGGTAGTCAACTTGAAGCCAACAAAAAAGCTATGAAGATCCAGGTTAGTTCTGGTTTATCCGCAACTGTTTCATTCTGTTTAGGGTTTCATGTTTTAGAAGATCTGTTTCTGAATCAGATGGAGTGTTTGTTTTTTATGGTATAAATATATTGATTTGGTAGCTTTTACTATTAGATAATAATAATTGGGTAGTGGATATGATTTTTGAGGTCCTGTTATGTGCAAATGGGTTTTTTTTAATTATTAAAACTGTTGTTTTTTCGAGTCATAATAATAAGATAGAAGGATGTTGAAGTTTCTTCCTGATACTAGTCTTAAGTTTGTATACTTTAGAATATGATGTTTTAATTAAAGAAAAGTTTGTAGTTATTAAACTGAATAGATCTTGGATATCCATTTTAATGGTAGGACATCCATCTTGGACATCACCAAATTACTATATTAATATTATGATTAGGTTAATTTATGACATTATATTTGCGGCCATGTGTTTGCCTTGGTATAGAAAAATCCAAAGCTAAAACATTTCGTTAGCAATGAAGAATTGTAATTTCTTTTGTGAAATTGAAATGATAAATTCATTTGATTAAGGCACTTTGTTTATAACTTTGCATTAAGAAACTTAGTGCTGCACCAATCTATTTATAGCTTACTACCCACATCCAACATTTGCTATAAATTGAAAAAAAAAACGGATAATGTATCGAACTGGAAAACATCAGAATCAGTACCGATATTCACTTTTATGGCTTCCATTTCCGATAAATTGACATTGTATCGCTATCGTACTGTGTCGAAAATCGAACATCAGTATTGGTACATGTAATTAATACATAGACTCATACTGTGATGAATCAAACTTATACCATCTGAACAACATCAGTAGTGATACCAGTGATACCGGTATTCAGTTTCATAGTTTTCCATCAATGTAAAACACCTCTTGATTACTATACCAAATGTCTGTATAACCAATAATAACTGAATGTCCGCCGAGAAAAGCGGAAAAACCCACTAGTTGTAATAAACTTTTAATGAATTCAGTTTCGGTAGGTGAGTTGTGGATGTTTCTCCAAGGTGATTCGATCACACTTGCTAATCGCTTAAGCCGCTAGTCACCCCCACTTCGAGTGACTATCATCACACCACCGCAGGTAAGTTCCAATTCAGTCTTCACATTGCATTTTGAATGTGATTTAATGTATTTATCGCTTGAGCTTCATTAGGGATTTTGATAGTTATTGTTCTTTGCACTCTCAAATTCATAGTTTATTTGGTGTTTTGCGTGCAACCTATTTGATGAAATGCTACGTAGAGTCTGACAATTAAAATATTTATTTCTAGTCTAAATATTCCTTGTGTTATGATTCTTCACTCTAACATGTTCAAACATGTTTAATATTTAACAGTAAGTTGTTAAAAAATTGTTTGGTAATTTTAGAAGTTGTTTAATAATCTTGCTGATATCTATTATGATGACCTAATTTAACGAAGTCGAATAGTTTTCGCGTAACTGATAAGTTCATGTGAATGAGGAAGGTTAATTGTTAATCTTTGAGATTAAAATTATATCAGTTGTTTGTGATTATGAATTTCTAGTGATATATATTATCCTTCTTCCAGTTGTGAAGGAAGTCCCAAAAGTCGTGATATAATTTGGTACTGGTGGGAGTGGGCAAGTGGGTTGGGTAATGCATCATTAAGAATTTGGTTCTGAAATTCTGATTTGATGATGCTATGTTGATGTTTTATCTTCAGGCCACTGAACATTTAGGTGATATGGCTGAAGCAATTAATTTGACTGGAGACGGCTGTGAAGAGTGCTAAACCTTATGCAGTTGCTCCTTTAGAGAGCCTTCTCTCTTCCTCTTGTTGATGGTAATGTTATTTAAAACTTTTAGACTAAAACTGTTTGCTAATGTGCCTCTGATTCTAGTTTCATTGTCTTGAATCGGTGATAATATCCAACACTACTAAAATATATGTACGTTGCTGCTCATCATCTACCATGCTCTTGGGTTATACATGTCAAACATGTTACGCTACAATAGAGTTGAATTCTTATTGTTTAGGTGATAGACACAACATTATCATGTGTTTATTTGTATCACACACACATATGTATATATATATATATTACATTATTAAAAGACGCTGATTGTGAACATGGGATTTCATGTGGTGTGTGGACTGTTGGACAGTGCATTATGAAGGGAGTTTGGCCACTGGTGAAGTTTTTGACACTACACATGAGGACAATACAATTTTCACCTTTCAACTTGGCAAGGGCCCTGTGATTAAGGCATGGGATGTTGCTTTGAGAACAATGAAGGTTTTTTTTACCTAGCAGCACAAGTTTCAAATCCTCTTCACATCTCTGTATCCAAAACTGACCAACAAACTTCACTTTGGCCACCTCAACATCAACCGATAAAGCTGGTTAATATTTTTGGTATTTTTCTTACTCTTGGGTTTCAAAACTTTTAAAGTTACCAGTTAAAATTTTGTGACTTAGTTTTATAGTACTAGTGGGAAGCCCGCGCGTTGCAGCGGAGTCGACAATACATGGCGGAAACATAGTTCAACCCTTAAACCGATAAATAAATCGTAAGTTGTTTAACTATATTACCGATGGATAGGCGTAAAAGAGTAGCAATCCGTCTTTTATATTGATTGATAATTATAAAGACTTATGCCACTACTATAACTGAACAAAACCAATTTCGACCAAATACGGTACCGTTAGCAAAACCACAGTGACTCCTCAAAGAACCATTGCAACTTTCTCATGGGAAATCACTAAAGAAGAATGAGAAATTAAGGGCTCATAGTGATCAGCCCCAGCTCCACACCAACCTATAATAATAATAATTTCAATTGTATCACATATGAGTAACCCATCTAGATCTTAAATGAATTAACCAACCTATATATGTATGTACGACTGAGATAGATGAATTAACCAACCTGTTCCTTTCATGAACACTTTTTTGGCCTTTTTTTTCTTTTTTGAGAATAATTAACATGGTAAGAATGATCTGAAAAACATACAATAATCTGAATCTTTAAATAGAACAACTTAGGAGGTTGCGTGTATTAAAGATCGACTTTGAGCAACTTTCACCTGTTTGACCAGATCCACTTTAATTTAGTCTTTTGATTTGACCTTTTGAGATAAAAAACCAAATTGATCTATCCACAAGTAAACGGGTCAAATTGCAGATGACATGTTAGTAGAATTATGTACAAATTGAAAAAAAAAATCAAAGTCCTAAACAAAAATAAATTGCTGTTATTCAATCTAAAATTTTATTACATACCTACGTTTTAAATTTTGTCAAAAAATCTTGCAAATGAAGAACATAACCGCCTGCAAAACAAAGTAGAATAAATCAGCGAAATAAATCATGACTGGCGACCTGAATATATGTGATTTCACAAACTATATTTGAAATATATTTATGAAATATAAAAAAAAAAATCATTCATGTACCTTATGAACATATAGGAAGATATTTGTTGTTCAATCTTCGTAAAAAAATTCTCTAGATCCAAGCAATTTCTTCAAAATCCAAAGAAAAAAAAAACAAAACTGAAAATGAGATTGAGTTTTTCTTCAGAAGGATTAATTATAAAAAATAAAAACGTAGCCTAACACATACAAAGTAAGATTATTGAGGAAGAGATAAAACCATTACCCTTGAGTACAAATGCCCACCAATGTCATCAGAAAATTGATGCCTGAGCTCCCACACCGTCGTCCTCATCACCACTGGAGTTCAAACTCATCAAACCGGACCCTTGTTACTGCCGAGTGCCACCATCGCCGGAGACCATCAAGTGGCTGGCTGGAACCCTAGAATGACGCCTCTTAACCTTTTATTGAATCTAACCCAAACCGAGTGAAATACATGTACCATTTGATCGATTCCAACTCCCATTCATCAATTTAAAGTGTATCTCTGACTTGAGGCTTGGATGCGAAACGATTCGATTGCGGCGTTCAATTTTCAGTGCGGTGAGGGGAAATAAAGGACGGGTATGAATGGAATTGCCACTGAAAGGTTTTTTAATAAATTGTGGTTTAAGAGAGGTATTAAATGGGATTTAATTTTCATTTAAGATAATTTAGTTTAATGCTATATGGTTTATTATCCTATTTTAATTTAATATTTTATAATTAATTTAATATTATCTCCGACTCCAGTTGTTAATTTTGGAAAACCTACCAGAATCCAGCTTATGTTAAAAATAGATAACATTTATTGATTTTATACATGTAAATAAATAATTTAATAAGTAAGTATGCTTTTTAAGATAAATCTTTATCTTAATTAGTATTAATTTATAAAACAAATTATTTTTTGAAAGCTGTATTTTCCTCACCTTAATGAATGGATGGATTGGTTCCATATGCCGATGCCTCAAATCTATTTTATGAAGATTCTATTTTGGCTATATAGGTTGGTTTTATTTATTTACAATTAAATGCATTTAGTGTATTTAATTAGAAGTTTATTAAATAATGTATTAATGTGTCTTAAGTTTTGGGGTAAATTACAATGATGCCCTCCTCAAATGAAGTTAAATTACCTTGTTGCCCGTCTAATATGTATTATATAGTAGTATAGATATTTGAGGATTTTTATTATCAACAACCATACACTTTGGTTGACTTGTGGTTACTTTTCATTATGATCGTTAGATGTGTATACAAAAGCTTCAGTTCAACAAATGCTCCTTATTTTTTGTTTGTTGAGCTGCTGCCAATAAGAATTGCTTCTGTTATGTTAACTTCTAACTTAAAAACTGAGCCAAGCCAAGTTCAAGCTCAATTTTCAGATTGGTTATGTGAAATTGAGCCGAGCTCGAGCTGACTCTAATTTGGCCCGGTTCCGCTCAGGAACAACCCTGTCCATATGGCGCCTTTTGATTGGGTTATATTTACGTGTAATCATTTGTAATGGTCAAATGCTTATATTTTTTAGAAATTGATTAATTGTGTATTTAAGTAAAAATGGTCATTATATACATACATTGTTTATATTCATTTTGTGTTTTTTCACTCGGAATTACAACTACTTCACTTTTACATTTAATATTTACGATTTCACAATCTTAATTTTTAGGTTGGGGAGGTTGCCAAAATAACTTGCAAGTCAGATTATACCTATGGTAAAGCTGGTTCTTTGCCAGAGATTCCATCAGAGTAATTACCTCATAGCTTATCGTGTCTAATATTTTGCAATTGTTATTCCATGTTAACCATAGGTGGCTTGTTTTGATTATTAGCACAGTTGACTATATTGTTATTGATGGACTTCATAATGTGCAGTGCAACTTTATCTTTGAGGTGGAGCTGGTGGCTTGTAGGCCAAGAAAAGGTTCTAGCGTGGTTAGCGCCTTAGATGAAAGGGCTAGACTAGAGTAAGTTATCTATCCAACTTCATACACTTGTTCTTATATTATCATCCTCAAATGGATCATGTGTAATTACTACTGAGCTGAACTTGCATTTGCATGCTCAAATGGATCATATATAATAACTAGTGAGCTGAAGAGGCAAAGGGAAATGGCTGCTGCACAAAAGGAAGAAGAGAAAAAGAAGTGTGAAGAAGCAAAGGCAGCAGTGCTGCTCGTATTCAAGCAGTGAGTATATGGGCTCGAAGAAAACAACCAAGAAATAGCTCTTAGTTTTTGTGTACATTTGTTTCCCTTTGAAACTTTTATAGATAGGTTTTGATTAGAAGTTTGTCTTTAGTTAGTGTTTAAGTTGAAAACTTATGTATGGATTTTAGGATATTATTGTTAATATTATCCGGTTTCTAGATTATCTCATGTTTACTTCAGTTTTTATTTTACAAAAAACTGAAAATAAAATAAATAATTACATGAAAATGGCCACATAGAACCATAATAAATTCGTGTGACCAAAGGTTAAATAATAGTCACACTTAAAATTACAAAATCATGTGGCTTTACATAACTATTAGCCATGCTATTGTCACTTTGTTTTTTGTTTGTGTGACAAAACGGTAGTAAACGTCATGGGAAAAAAAAAGTTATGAGTGACTGAAGGTGAGACAATAGCCACACTTAATATTACAAAAATTTGTGTGGTTCTATATAGCCATTAGCCATACCATAATCACTTTGTTTCTTGTTCGTGTGACTGAATGATACCAAACGTCACGGAAAAAAAGTTGTGTGACTAAATGTTATACAATAGCCACACTTAAAAATAAAAAATAAATTCATGTGGCTTTACATATCTTTTAGCCACACCATCCTTATTTTGTCTTTTCTATGTGATGGAATAATAGCATACGTAATGGGCAAAATGAATATGTGTGACCAAAGGTTAGATAATAGCCACACTTAAAATTATAAAGTTTCATGTGGCTTTACATAATCATTAGATACATTATCATTACTTTGTTTTTTTTATGTGATGGGATGATAGCAAACGTCATGAGAAAAGTAAAATATATGTGACCAAAGGTTAGGCATTAGCCACACTTAAAAACACAAAACTTCATGTGGCTTTACATAAACATTAGCCACGCTATGATCACTTTTTTGTGGGACGGAATGATAGCAAACGTCACGTGAAAAAAAAAAGAATGTGTAACCAAAGGTTAAACAATAGCCACATTTAAAAGTACAAAGTTGTTTTGTCTGTCTAGAAATAGTTTTTAGCCACATTTATACTAAACTTATGAGACTAAATAATAAAACAACCACACTTACAGTGAGTTCATGTGGCTGTTGCTACCATTTAGTCACACTTAATGGATGGAATGCTTGATTATAACAACTCTTTTTGCCACATTTTTTTAAAGTGATGTGGCTAAAACAAACTTTTATGTGACTATATAATAGAAACGACCACGCTTATAATAAAATCATGTGGCTGTTGCAACCCTTTAGCCACACTTATTGCACAT
Source organism: Helianthus tuberosus (assembly GCA_030545235.1). NCBI lineage: Eukaryota > Viridiplantae > Streptophyta > Magnoliopsida > Asterales > Asteraceae > Helianthus > Helianthus tuberosus. The sequence continues at coordinate 9,125 of JARYGA010053753.1, forward strand.
AATGCTTGATTCTAGCAAGAAACAATGATACCATTTAGCCACACTTTTAAGTTGCTACAGCCACTAAACGTGAATGTGACTGTATGATACTTACAATGACTCGACCTTTGGTCACACTTGAGCTGGAAAAAAAAAGTGTGGCGAAAGGTGTATGGCCACACTTTTTTTGTGTGACCATAAGCCTTTTTTGACGTAGTGAATCCGCCCGGATGGTCATCCGATCGGGTGACCTTTCGAGTGGATTGTTACTTCGTTTGGGAAGGATGTGTTTGTGTATGATGGCTTGTCTTTTGAAGTTTTCGTTGTAGCATTTTGAAAAACAGAGAAGTATCTCTACCTTTTAGGCGGTCGATCGGACGGTAGTCCGATCGGACAATAATCCGATTGGCGAGGCTTCTCAGGTTGAGAACAACTTCACCGTAGGACGGTCACTCGATCGGATGGCAATCCGATCGGGTGGCAACCCTTGTGCATTGAACATGTTGAAAATTGCTTAAGTGTTGAAGTCAAAACTTCACATGGTCGAGTGGCAGTCCGATCGGGTGACAACTCGATCAGACGACAATCCGTTCAAAGTCCCAAACCTCAAAAGTTTGAAATAAAAGTTAAGTGTGGAGTGTGGGTCCCAAGGTGTAATCCGATCGGGTAGCATTCAGGTCGGGTGGCTATCCGATCGGACGGCAGTCCGTCCCAGATGACCTGGTCGTCTTCTTCCTTGGTTGTTTTTTGGTAGTTTGTCGTTTTCTCGAGATTGTTTGATAACGTGTTGAACAACAGAAACCTCGTCTATACTTAGTAACCTGATCGGGTAGGAATCACCCAAATCCGACCAGTTAACTGTTCGAGACGGTGTTCCATGTTTAACCCGAAACCGGTAATCTCATGGATAGAATCCAGATCTTGAACCAACACATCGACAAGAAGGAGTAGAATGTTAGAACAAGCTCGAATTCTATCGGTTTTGAGTGCATTGAGTGTAAAAGAGTTAAGAGAAAGTTAGAAACCATCTTTCAATCCTTTCTCACCATGAATATGTTTAGATCTAGGCAAGATCTTTGTTTATTTATGTGGAAATCGATTAGATCTAGGTTGTTCTTGGTGGATTGAAGCCAAAACATGAAGTTCTCAAGAACACCATGATGACATCATCCTAGAACATCTCAAATCTAGTGATTTCACAGTTAAAATTTCAGATTCAACAGATAGAAAGGTGTAGGAGTGCGTGTAGATCAAGAAAGTACAAGATTTAGGTTGAATACTTACAAGAATCGCGAGAAATCTGAAAAAAAAGTGGGCATGAAGCGCTGGTCGGACGAGAGGTGCAGAAATGGTAAGTTTGTGATGTTGACAGGGGTATTTATAGAGTTTCCATAAAAGGAAAGGGAGGAGAGGGGCTGGTCGATCGGGTGGTAACCTGATCGGGTGGCTGCTCGATCGAGTGGCACCTCGATCGGGTGGTAGCCCGATCGGGTGGCAGCTCGATCGGCTGGCCACTCGATTGGTGTGCATGGCGCGACGAGTTTTGCTGTTTCGATTTCGATTGCGAGCGTTGCGATGCGATAGAGTTTCCCATTCAAATTACTTTTAATCCCAACTACTATATCTAACATATAATAATCCTTACTCATTTGCATTTAGCGTTTGCGTTTCGATTAATCACCACAACATAACATAAATAAACATTCACAAGTAACACATAAAAGGCACACACACATAAAGAAATATCCAGAACACATAATTCGAGTTGCGAGTGCGATTGCGATGAGCGATAAGCGATAAAACATGCGATAAACTTTGAATAAACCTCGATTAGTAATAAGTACTCCACATAATACAACTAACGTAAAAGCATAAAAAGATTATCTACATGTCAAATAAAGTCAAAACAGGAATTAAGCAAGGAGTGACAGATCGCAATTAGAAATCTTGTCTTCCTTTGACTACAATCTTGACTTTGACTTTGACTTTCACTTTCGAAACACGGGGTGTTACAGTTATACCTTTGCCATGATCTGCCATTTTGTTGCCCAATATAACCCACCAAATATTCCTAAACTGCCCATTTTACAGCCCAATATAACCTGTTCTGACATGAACTTAGTCTCAAACAAACCTGTCCTAACCCGAACCAAAACTAAACATTTTTTTTCTAAATTGGTCTATTCCGACTCGAACCCACCTTGACCTGGCAGCCTGCCTGACTCGAAGTGAACCAAAGTGAAATGAATAAATCATTGGTAAAATAAATTATTACTTAGCAAAATGATAAAGAATAGTATATATGGTATGTGTAATATAACTGATAACGATATATAATATTATTTATAATAATACCTGCTCTTGCGAGCGCTGGAAGTCAGCATAGGATGTAGACACGGATGATGATGACGGCATGCCATTAACGATGAAACGTGGATCCGAAGATCCTATCCCAAATCCACTCCTTCCATGCGCACGCTCCCAAAAATCCGCATCACCAACCGGATGTACCGAGACGTCTTCCCCGTACTTCTCAACCAAGGATCTCTCGTATGCCTCCTACAATATATAAAAACACGGTTGCTATTATACTAAAAGTTGAAACAATAAATGTACAAAAAATATACAGTATCTTACATATGCTAATCAAGATCTAGCAGTACAAAACTCAGCCCCCTCCAAGCTTTCATCAAACAATCCGTCCCAAAAATCTTTCTTGGACTCTTTGGTAAGGTGGGTTGCAAGGAAGAGTTCCCTAAATGTGGGTGGCCGACCCAATGCTCGTTCCTAAAAAACATATTTTAAAGTAAAAACAATTATTAAAGTTTATAAATATTTGTAAACTATGTTCATATTTAATCAGCTGGTTAAAAAAAGCAAAAGAAACATACAAAATTTTGAGAAAACTCACTCTTTTTTTTTCTGAATTTTAATAACATCAAAACTCAAAGGTACAAAATAATGAAGTTTTAGGGATAAAAAAAGAAGCAACAAGCAAAACTTTGAGAATACTCTCAGACTGTTTTCTAAATTTTAATAACTACAATTAGCTTACCAAGATGATGCGGTGTTCATCATAGCCCCTGGACCCCCTGTATGTCGAGATATCACATCGTCATTATCAACTTTCTTACGGTTCTTTCTCCATTTCTCGGACTTCTTTTACCACACCTTTGTGTTCCAACCCTATAAAAGAGTATAAATACATGTATGATAATATAAAAAGCATAAACAATAATAAAACAATAATGTATTAACTCACTTACCAGGCACAACTCATCCCATACGTCTACACAAAGCAAGGAGGAAATTTACGCATTGTTTCAAAATCAAGCCTATCGATTGGGAAATCATGCCCAACTGCCCTAGCCTTCTTTGTCGATTTGTTTCGGTAATCCGACATTATGTCTGCGAAACGGGGCTTTATCACATTCTCGTATCCTTCTCTAATGGCTTCATCATTTGCTTGATCCCAATTATAACGTGTTTTAAAAAAAAAGTGTAAGTTATAAATATAAACTTAAAATAAAATAGGATAATATAGACAAATCACTAACTGATGTAGTACCCTAAATCGATCAAACATGTGGTCGACTAGTTCCGTAGGGACTTCTCTGTATGTTGGCCAAACTCCATCAAAACACTCGTTAATTAAAATTCTGATCGCCCTATGAACTTTACCGTTCGAAAAACCTAAAATATTGAAATAACTGAATAAGTATATGTATAACATGATAACAACATAAATATAAATGTTTAAAAACATACTTTTTCCCGACCCAGAAGATAAATTGTCTTTGAGCATGATCATGAGACGCGGCAGCATGAGGCACATTTTGAGCATTTGTAGGTGTAAGATCCATCTCAATTTAACACGATTATCACGTTTAAAATACGCATTTCATACTAAAATGCGACTTTACAAAAAAATTTGCTATATCAACATTCATACACGTTTCAAAACATTCAAAATATAGTTTAGGTGTTTACAAGTTCACTTTTAAACAAAACAAAATAGGATTATCGCGGAAGCTTTAGGTGACATGTGTTCGGTCCTTTTTCGTCGCTTGATCTTCATCCGGGAACTCTTGATATTCACCTATGATCAAAACCAACTTAAAAGTTAGTTTTGATAACTTAAATATAAGGATAATCAAGTTTTATGCATCAAACAACAAATAAAACAAAGTTTGGCAGTTATTGGGTCTCTCACGGGCCGCGAGCCACGACTCGCGTCGCGTGACGCGACAGTGACTCGTTGTGTTGGTCGCGCGACGCGACACCTTGATTTCGATAGAATGTTTGTGTCACACCCCGATATTTCCACGTATTACCGGGGGGGGGGGGGGGGAGTATCGTGACGTAGTTGATATCATCATAGTCAAACAACACAATTTAAATGCACAGCGGAAGCAAAAGATAAAATATTACAAACCGATATAAAGTAATATCAAAGTATTATAAACGGAATGTAAAGGATCCACAGGCGGATCAAATAAAAGATAATTATTCAACAGATTTTGACATCTAAGCTTGCGAGACTCTTTATTGATGCTAGGAGTAGCCAGCCTATTCCGATTAGTACCTGCACTTATCCTTTTTGGGAAAATACGTCAGTTTACACTGGTAAATACAATTTAACTGACTCATTTTGAAAATCTTTTAAAAAAATTAATTCGAATGCACATGGCACAAAACTTTTTATAACCTGGATAATTATTTATATATAAACTTGTAAAAGAATTACATGTTCGTTATACGTTCAGTAGCCCGGATTGACACCGGGTTAAAGATTAATAGACACACCACATGATATAGTCCGGCGGCGGGTTATTCCCGTAACCGGCGGTTATACCTTATTATTTATATATGCACTGTCGGGTGTACGCCTACACCCCGTGCTTAGGTCGTGGCCATTTCTTAAAATGATGCCAAGGATATTCGGGACATGGTCATTAACCCCCCAAAGGCTTTAAGCAAACAAAACAATTTAAATGGGTCATATCAATAAATTAACCTTCATACGATCAAAAATTCAATGCCCGACCAAGCGGCATTTTATATACCGTACCCCAAGCCCGTATAAGGGAAAATAAGTTAAAAGTATTACCTAAGCTAAATATAAATTCAATCCCAGCCGTGTATCAAATCAGCAAGTACAGATAGCTTTTACTGGGCTCCTAAATCTGGAACGAAGGTTTTTAATAACCTATTAGATTCCTAACGGGTCTTTAATTAAGCCTAAACTTAGACCGGTTAGTTTTAAAAGAAGATACGGTTCAAAACGCATGATTAAGCGAAGACCGGATTAGAATGTGGTTTAGACCCGACAAGCTTGTATACTTGTGTAATAAGGGTAAACTAAACACATTCTGGATTTTGAGATAAAAATGATAAGGTTTGACCCGTTTCGGCTAATTTATGCAAACTAGTTACATAATCGATCCGAACGCGAAAAGTGTGTAACGGGTAACCAAATGAGTCATGAACATGTTTCCTAAGTTAATATGCCTTTAATATGTTGTGATATCCGTAGGAAACCTTCCATTATGCCCAAAATGAATTTAAAACCAATTTATGCCCCGAAGGGGTATTTTGGTCATTTTAAAAGTTATAAGAGAGGTTAAATATTAATCTGAGGTTTAGGTCTGATATAATCAGTAAAAATGCTTAATTTAATAAGTTATATCAGTACAGTATGTCACACCCTGACTTTTGCGGAAGCGTGGTTTATTTGGTGTGACTTCTTAATACCATAGCAACAATCATAACAATGTTATATGATAAAAACATGAGACATTCATCCATTAATAAAGTTTAGAAAAATCCCATTTTCAACAATCACAAAATAATTTACAAACCTTAACTTGATTTATTTGAGTTCATAAAGGCTTAGCAAAAGACTTTAAACAAAACCAGGTTTAGGTATATATAACCCGTCCAGGAAGAGGTTATACCTTCTAAACCCTGGATGACTTCTTTATTCAAACGCAGCTTGAAAATACGTGCATACCGTGCCAGATCCGTTAGTTTCCTGAAATACATGTACTTTGAAAAGCCAACATAACGTTGAGCGAGTTCATGTGTAGGTGAGTAGGTATAAACCTTTGTAAAAATGTCTGTATGTATGAAAATCCCTGGTATGTAGCAATTAAGGAAAAAGAGACCAGCATTGGGTTGCAAAGCCAATGATAAGTGTGAAGTGATGCAGGAAGACTCAAACCTAGCGGATTTGTGCGTCGGGCACTTAGTCATCTCATGGTCCACTCAGCGGACTCAGGAGTGGGGCTCGCTACACCCAAATAGATTTATCACTAATGCCCCTCGGTCCTACAACGAGGATTGATGGCCTTAAGTGTTGTGCCCACCACTCACATGTTCGCGTAATAAAAACCCTCCTTAAGCTAACCATACCATGTAAATAAATGTCTGTAAATGTCTGTAAATGTCTGTAAATGTCTGTAAATGTCTGTAACATGTATTTCACCCCCGAGGTGTAAAACTGAAAATAGTTAAGAGAAAATGGGGACATGAACTCACAGTATTGCGTCTTCGGTACTCGTAACCCAAATCTCCTCAGCAAACACGACTACCTACAATGGTCTAACGTCTATTAGACGAACGGGCCGTGCCTTGTCTTAGTGTTGATTAGTGCCTTTGAGTTACGTTTTAAAGTGTCTTCAATATTTTAGTAATAATACTTCTCATGCTTGTGTATTCGTATTTCCTTCCCAAGGATGGGATATTTTACATAGGTCTGTTCGTATTGGAATTATATTTTTAAGTCCCATTTTAGAGAATACATATTTAACCATATTCCTGTATAAAACCAACCTCCGATACTCTGTATTTCGTTATAAAAATTATGGCGAGTTTTATGCTTGAAAAACATAGTCTATAATATACTAGTAAACACTTGTCCAGAAAATATTTACTAAGTGTTAGGATTTTCAGAAAATTCGCCATAGTCTCCTTTGTAAATGGAGGTGTCCATGCTTAATAGCATATCATTTTCTTTTACAAATATCCCGTAGAGTGTTCCCACATAGCCAACCCGACAATCATACATGCAATACACTATTTATGTCATTTCAGCTTTATTAGTCAAAACTGGACTGCTTTCGAATATTTTAATAAAATAGTTAACCTTCTCCAAAAATTCCCAAATTTTTACAGAATGTCATAAACGTTCCGAATTTTATTGTGTAAAAATATCGGGGCCCAGTTCATTACCAATATTATATAAAAATTCTTTTACCCGACTGCAATCAGATTTGTTGCTTTCTGATTGCAGTTTACGGAAAAATTCACTAAAAATTAATCGTAAGTCCGATTGACGAAATTCATGTTGGAGGATCACGGCAACAACAGTGACCATCTACAGTAAAAATCCCATGAGCTGATTCTACTCAGGTTTCACGTTACGACTCCGAATACAACACACTGTTTCAGCAGAAAAATCGCAGCTTGAGCTGCTGTCTTAAAACAGTTCTTTAAAAATAGTAAACCACCTCGAAAAATTACGATTCCAGTGCCATTTGTTCGGTTGTTCAAAGTTACATAATTTTGACTTCATAAAATCCGTTTTTCGATTTAAAATGACCCAGTTACAGCCTGTTGAATTTGGCTGGAAATTTCAATCAGCAAGTTGTTTACATTGTAGAAGTCACTAAAAACGCCTTAACAAAGGTCCTAACCATGGTTTATTGATGATTTAATGTTCAAACCTCAATCATGCTTTAACCAACCCTAAACCAACCTAATTTCAACTTCATACAAACTTTTTATGTAGGGTTTTTATGCAGAGTTTCATGTTCATCTCTTTTAGTGTTCTATTTCTTGTGTTACTTGATTATTATCATCCTACTAAATATCATAACAAAGAACAAGATGAAACAATGGTGTGAAGGGACTTACTACTAGCACAAGGCTAGGGTGGAAATCTTAGTGCAAGGATGATGAAGAAATGATAGTGATAAAGACTTGAACAAAGCTTTCTTGAGAGCCCTTCAACTTGTAACTTCTATGAATGATCTTCAAGACTTGAATGGACTTGGATGTGAAGAAGATGAAGGTGATTTAATGGTGGTGATGGTGAAATCGGTTGGGGGGGAGCCGAAATAGAGAGAGAGGGTGAGTTTGAGTGAGGATCTTGATGTTATGATGGAAATCCTTGGAAATAATGAACCCTCTAACTCTATAGCCATGATTGCCTAACTCTTGGCCAATAAGAATTAAGATTCCAATAACAAAATCTAAACAAAATATATTACTAATCATGGGCTGCAAATTCGGTTGGGGGGGGGGGGGTAAAATGTAAAATTTTGGTAATTAGTGGGTAAGTAAATAAGAGGATAAGGGTATTTTCTAGAATAGTGGGTGTATGCCATGTTTCTATAGTGTGTGGGGATTTTTGTGACCGTAAATAATTAAGAATGATAAAATAATATTTCTGACAAAATTTTGGTGTCCCGGGTAAAGTCCGGTTGTTCGGTTACGTATCGTTCCGTTAAAGCGTTTAATTGTACCGTATAGTGTCTTTTATGCATCCTTTTGTGACGTAATCATTCCTGGCACTTAGGAAAGTGTACAGGACCACTCTGCCATATTTGTGTATTCTATTGGTATAATAAAATGCTGAATTTTATAAAAGAAAGCAGAATTCTGTATTTAAAGTGTGTTTTAGGCACTTCCCGGCACTATATCTATCACCTGATGACGCAGTCTTATGGTCCTCACTTCCCTACACTCCAAACCAGTGTAGTACCCTATCCCTGGCTCATACTGGCCATATAAACATTGTCTGTCTATGTGCTGGTATTGTCAGCATTATTTCTGAATCAACCGTTCAGTGTGTCAACTGTGCTGAGTGCATCAAGTATGTCACTAATGTTGGTGTGTAATGAATGGAGTGACTGTATAAACGTGATGCATGTATATATGATATAGAATCATAAAGCAGTTTAAATTGTCAGTTGTAATCAAGCACAGTCATTAAGCACGTAATTAAGATTAATTAATTTGTACAGTACCTGAAATTTTGAGGGTTGTCACACGGTATACATTAATTATAACCAAACTATGCACCGAAGGGGCATTTTGGTAATTTCACTTAAGCTTTAAAGGTCAAAATTAGAATTCTGAGTTTAAAAATTTTGCCTACTGTTTAATTATGAAAATTCACTTAAAACATTAGTTGGTATCAAACCTTATATGTTAAAAATAGTTTTAACTTATACTATGCGTTAAAAACGCGTAAAAAGGCGATTTTAAGTGATTTTCGGGTTTAAATAGGAAATCTGAGTTTTTGATCAGTTTATAAAGTTCAAAATATTTTATTTATGACATAAAATCAGTAGCAAAAAGTTTGGTATCAAAATATTATGTAAAACTCATTTTATGGTCCAAAAGGGCAAAACCGACAATTACCGAATCAAAGCTATAACCCTATGTTATGCTCAGCCTAAAAATAAATAAAAATCTTTAAAAATCCCAAAATATTATTTTATATCAGTAGGTAAAAAGTTTGGTATCAAAAATTGGGTTTTGATAGGATATACGCTAATTATGCCGTTTAATTAATAAAAAAGCTTTTCATTCATGCTAATGAGCATAACTCCTAATCTAGACCTCAAACTGAAGTCAAATTTTAGGGACAAGTTTATAAATCAGTAATAAAGATTATTGTCCTCTCACATTTTCAAAATTCTTGTTTTAGGGTCAAAAGGGCATAATGGTCAATATTTAAGCATATAACGGAAACATGCGATGAATAGGATAACTAAGGATCCGAGTTGTATAACCTCAGAGGGTTACACCAACCTATAACATGGTCCTAAAGGAATCCTAAGGCATATTTAAACTAAGCTAAATTGGGTCAGAACTGAAAGTCAACGCAAGAGTCAACCTTTGCGACTTTCGGTTCCGAACCGAGCCTATACTTAGAATTGTCGGGTTGAACATGCTTAGACATGTTCAACTAATATTTACCAAGTTATTAAAGTGAGAAAACTAATTTTATGGCTTTCATATCAATAGTTATGAATTTTATTTAAAACTAACCCGTTTGACTTTATTTGACCCGACAATTTAACTAAGTAAACGAGGTAATTAGAAGGTGCCCTTTTGAGGGTTTAATACTTACCTAATTACGATCACTATGTTCGTTGCGAATAATGGCTCAACCGTTTGAAAGTCAAAGCGTTTGTCGCAAACGCTTGACTTTCCGGTTTTTAATCGCTAAACAATTAAACTAAGCACGACAGGATACTTACAAGAGGTCCAAAGGACAGAAGGAGGTTCTCAAGAAGCTCAAGATCCTCCAAGAATTCAGAGAGCAATCAGAAATGGAATGAGGTGTGAATGAAAGCCAAGATCAAAGGGTTTATATAGGATTTCAAGAACCTTTAAGATCGTTCCTCGATAAACGAGCTTCAATCTGGTCCGTACAAGTGCACCCACTGATTTGTGAAACCATGGGCATCCCAAAATAGCCCCTAGAAAGCTTAAAAACCACTTGCAACACCTGGAAACAGCTGGAACAAGCTGTAAACTAATTTTTGCAAACCTGACAGGTTCACACGGGCTGCGTAAGGTTCTAGGGGAACTTACGCGGGCCGCCTGAGGTTCCTAGATCAGCAACAAGTTTTCTGAAATTGCAGTCTTGGTCCCTGTGAGCTTTTAAGGTCACGTTTGGCACGTTTAAGGCCCGTTAAGCTATTTACATGGCCCTATAATGAAGCATAATCATAGGGAACATAAAACATGCTTGAAAACATGTCGGATATCGGTTCGTTTGGTCGTACGGTCACGTTGTTCGTCTAATTACGACGAAACACGAACGGACGCGAAAAACGATCCAAATTGCGCGACGAATGGAATTTTATCAAGCCAAACACTAAAATAAAATATTTTAGTGCTTACATAAATTTTTGGATGTCCGGATATATTCAGAATGCAAGATATGCGCGAAAATGCAAACTTGTGCACTTTTTGACACTTTTAGTCCCTGCATGACGTAAAAGTTTATCTTTGCGCACCAAACACCTCTAAGTCTATATCTAAGCTATGTAAAGAATAAATAGGGTATATTTAACTTACGATCATATTCTGGAAGGTCCGATACCCTACGAATCGACATACTTTTGCAGTTTGACACAATTAGTCCTTTAATCGCACAAAGTAGCGCGAAATGTCGTTTACTGACATCCAAGCCTTCCATGGCCTATAATGGTCATTCCCAAGCATATAATTAAATATTATTACGCTCTCGTTTGCTTAAATGGTCACCGAAAGGCGTAAATTCAAAAGTTGACGCTTTTGGTCCCTCTAATGCGCAAACTTGCGCATATCATCATTAAATAGCATTGAAGCCTCATCTAATACATATTAGGAATTCTTGAGAGTATTATTAAACATCACGATGCTTTGGGTTCGCTAAAAGGTCATTCAGAGGTATAATTAAACATATTGACACTTTTAGTCCCTCTTACTTGCAAAGTTGCGTGTAACATTACTTATAGGCATAAAAAACCTTAGATGGCCAATAGTTGGCATTCCCGAGAGTATAATCAAATATCATGAAGCTCCCAATTTGTTAAAAGGTCACTCAGAGGTAAGAATTAACATGTTGACGCTTTTAACCCTTCATTGCGCAAACTTTTAATTAATTCTACAAACGGCTACACTCGATCGTCAAATGGCTCATTTGTGACTATAAATATCACGAGAGGTTATTTAGAAACTTATTTTAGGTATGTTAACACTTCCAGTCCTTTCATAATCAAATTTTTCGATTTTTCGAAAAATTAGCCCCTAAATTTCAATGTTTGACTTCATTAGGGTTTATTACACGTGTCAATACATCATTGGACGTGATTTTACGAGGTGTTACATCCTCACCACCTTAAAAGAAATCTCGACCTCGAGATTTGCTAAAATGCTGGAAGTACTTTTCGTCGCAGAATGGACTCAACTTCTATAGCATGTCTGGAGCCTCTCCAAGTTCCCAAGTTGACCTCTATAATAGGTACATGTGTCCTTTTTGGAGCTTCTTAACCTGTCGATCCTCCTTTTTGGAGCTTCTTAACCTGTCGATCCTCAATCAATACAGGTTTCTCATCATATCATAAATCTGCATATCATTATGTGATAATGCTTCTCGACTTATTGGTGAAACACATCCTTAAATCATTAGTGTGTGATGCATTGCATGCTCCGCCAAACTCCTTAAATAGGTTTTAGCTTATGAGATATTTGATCCTGATACATTCGATTCCCTCGGATGATTCTATATATTCAGAGTGTAACTAGCCTGATAATTAACAATTTGGAACACCCTTCCAGGGTGATATCTTTTGTTGAACCTTATTCCTTAACAAGAACTTAGGAGGGTTGCTACTTTCATTAATCTTTGATTTTCTGCCGAATACTGGCAACTTACAGATGATTATGGATTTGTATGATCTTATTCGTTGTTTCCAATGCAACTTTCAGATCCTGATAATTAGACTTACAAATCTTCTGTCTAACAATAGATGTTTAACATTCCATCTATGCAAGGTCTCCAAAGGAGCAGCCTTGATACTTATATAACAACTATTATAGAAAAGCTTATTTTAAGGTGAGATGGTTATTACAACCACTGCTTGAAACTAATCTTAAGGAATAGCTAATCCTTGCCGTTAGTCGAACAAATCGACGATCCTGGGCAGCTGATGGCAATTCTTAATTGTTGCCTAATTAGGGTTGCGGTAATCAATGCATAAGCAAAATGAACCGTCTTTCTTAATGAACTATACCGAATTCTCAGAATATTGAGTTAGGCTATATGAATCCTCTATTTTAAAACTTACTTAATCAGGGTTTCGATTCCTCCAATGATGGTACTAGCCGTTTTGGAGATTTCATAATAATACAGCCCTAAATGGGATATAAATCTTAACTCTACTTGCCTCTCAGGAGGTAAACAGGGTAATCTTAGGAGAAGATAATCAAGATACAAGGAGGTTACAGAGATTTTCCAAATCTCAGGCTCCAGCTCATCCATCATAGTCTGTGTCAGATAAGTGACCAATTTATGTTACGAGTCCACGAATTCCTTAATCGGAGACATTTACTTGGACAATTCCATTCTGGATATCTTCTTTGAATACCATTAGTTGACTTTAGTACCATATGACCATCGGGATATCTTTGTGGTCCCATGCATTAAACCTCCATACTGATCAGGCATGGAAGCAATCTATGGAACATATTAAGATACACCAATCCTCCTATGGCGCTTTTATCATACCGTCTGGTATTCGCAATCGATCGAGATCAAAGAGATATCAACTATGTATGCTGATGCATTTCCTCTAGAGAGAGGATACTTCTAAAATTCTACGCCTGAAGGCTTCTGACAGGAACAGAAGAAATGGTTCTTATGCTTTCGCCTGTAAGTTTTACCTTGCACTTAATATCTGGGGTTCTTACGGGAGAGTTTCTAAAGGTTTGCTAAACTTATGGTCTTATGAGAGACTTAGCAGCACCTGAAACCAAACATAGCTCCTAGCAATAAAATTACAATAAGGGATTTATCTGGTGTCATTAATGTGAGCAGCCTCTAATCATACCTCAGGAGGGTTAATCGCCTCTATTCTTAATCCTTTTAAACTTAGCAGTAAAATTTTTGACAATTTTTAGGGCAGTCTTAGCTTTGACTGGTTATTTCTTAATCTATGGAACGTGAGTAGCTGAGGTAGATCCATTATGGATCTATAATAAGCAGACTTTGAAACCTTAATGTGCCCTTTTTATTGCCGATGCTAACCACCAATGATTATTGCATTAAGCTTAGATTTTGGGTAAACTAAATAGGGCACTATCTTAGCTAATGAATTAAAATTTGTAACATATTGTCGACAGTCTAGAACTTTTATGGTGAGAGTCATAAAATTCTTATTCCATCTTTTTACATTTCGCGAAGCGGATACAAGGTTTTTCTAATAAGGTCCTTAAAACTTGGACCATCCCATAATGTATAAGAGGATCTTTCTTGTGGACTTCATTAATGTCATCACTAATCAAGGATATTGCCATCGAATGACTGAGATGTATACCTCACCGTGTCCTTTCCAGCATAACCGCTGATACACCTAATGGTTTCTACTTCATCCAACAATTTCCCGCAATCGATAGCCTCTTTTTACTATTGAAGTCTCTTGACTTCCAAGAGACGAAGTACTTTTAAGTACATCCTGAAAGGAATGGGCTCCTTGCCACATATGATTTTGTTTGGGTTATTCTTCGCATTTGAAGTATGAATAAAGCTCTACTCATGAGCAGCGACATGTGTTTTAGAGCGAGCAACATCCGGCTTCTTGAACCTTCTCATGACTTTTCTCATAGCCATTCTAATAGCTGTGTTAATTACGGTTTTGGAGATTAACTCCATTAACATTGAGGTTCGCATTGGATGCACCATTAACATTTGTCGCATCTCCAGCATCGCGACTGTTGTTTGTCTCTTCTGAGTTTTCCATACTCGAATCTTTGGTATTAAATACCATATTCAACAAGTGCTTAGGCAATCCATACCCAGTGTCTCCTTGAATTGTCAAAGGCTCACCATAAGGAGTCTTGATAGCTACTTGCTTCTTATCACACATAATATGGGCTTGATTTTTAAGACGACCAATTCATTCCTATCACTATATCGAGTCCCTCTTATTTTAATGGAAACAAGGAGAGGGAAAAGAATGATTCCTAATGGATTTAAAACATCCATCTAATATTGCTGAAGCAGTCTCTGAGGTACTATCGGCCAATTTTACTTTATACTTAACGCTTAGAGTTTTAACAGGAAGATTTAATGATTTACAAAATCTATTGTCTACGAAAGACTTATCTGAACCTGAATCAAATAATACTCTAGCATGAGCGTTATTGATAAAGAAAGTACCTGTTGTGACTTTGTCATCCTAAATAGCCTCTTAAGCATCCATTTGAGAGCTTCCAGCTTTGGTCTTCTTAGCCTCCCCAGGCTTCTTGGTTTTATTTGGGCAATTTGTCTTGATGTGCCCTTTCGCATTGCAACCATAGCAGGTTGCGTCTTCCAACTTCTTGTAATCCAAGGTCTTATGCTCCCTGGACTTGCAGATTCCACAGGGTAGAGGCTGAGGTTCAAATCTGCATTTCCCGAGGTGGTATTTACTACAGGTTTTGCATCTGGTCTTTTCACCTGACTGCTGGTTGTCCTTCAAGTCCTTGCATTCATGGGTCTTGTGATCCATCTCCTTACGGATGACACATCCCCTGGTCTGATCATAGAAACATTTTCCGAAGTGCTTCTTCCCGCAGGTTTTACATTCGGGTTTTGCCTCCTTTGGTTTGGACTGGTTATAGATTGAACCGGTCT
The DNA here is from genome assembly GCA_030545235.1 of Helianthus tuberosus. Taxonomy (NCBI): domain Eukaryota; kingdom Viridiplantae; phylum Streptophyta; class Magnoliopsida; order Asterales; family Asteraceae; genus Helianthus; species Helianthus tuberosus. The sequence continues at coordinate 24,504 of JARYGA010053753.1, forward strand.
TACCCTTTTTGAATCCCTTATTTGGGGTATTATCGCACTTTTGCTTATGATCCTTTAACGCTCGGTCCACGACCTTGTTTACGGCTGTATCTAACATAGCCTGTAACTCGGCGCCCGTTAAGTTCAGTCTTGCATCATTATTCTGATCAGCTGGATGATTGTGAGCTTCAGATGAGTCAGCCATGGTGAAGCTTTGAAGGCTACAAACCAACTAGTAATAGTTTGTTTAATTATATAGTGAATTGTCGAATTTGATGATTAAATAGCCATGATGAAAATAAACCATATAGGCCAATAGATAGTATTTAATTTATTTGATTATGTTTTGCCTAGGTTTTTAGATAAACCATCTTTGGCGTTTAACGGAATATAATCCTTCATATTTATTAGACAGGGGACATAAGTCACGACTGTCAATGTCGAACTGACATTTTATATATATAGCACAAGGGCTTGTTCCAAAGGACTTTTTGATGGCATAGATGCCTTGTCACTAGGGAAATTTTAAAACATAATCGATGATTCCTTTGGATCGGAAAATTTTATAGTTCATTGTCTTGACAAGAAGTTATGAAATAAAACTATCTTTTTCATGTATACATCTTTGCCCGAAGGTATTCATCCCAATGGAAGTTTTGATGTGTTCATCATGTTCGACGTTTATTAGCCATGATTCCTCTTGATCATTTACGCTAAATAAGGGGTTTGGAAATTCCTAATATGAAGATGACAAGTGTGATTTTATCGCATCACTGTTGTCGGGAGTGTTAACATGTTTTCAGATGTTAACGAGGATCTGAATTTCTTTTTAAACAGATCTTACCATCATAGCTAGGTCTTTAATGACATTCAAGCTAGGTTATACCTTTTAAGATTTTCTTTTAACATGTATACTGGCAGGAAAGGAATGATATTTATTTTATTCAGGATTTCCATTATAATTATCCTAGATTTAATTAAAATATAACTATGGCACAAAAAGGCCAAGTCACAAGGGAAACTTTAAATTATAAACCATGATTTTGTAGAATCAAGGTATTTAGGCTCGAACGTTGTTCATGCCTTTTCTTGACAGGGAGTTGTAGGCTACGACTGTCTTTTGTCTTATATGACAATGAATACGGCCCCGTAAGTATTACATCCCTAATGGATGCTTAATTCACCAAATAAGAAAAGATTTCGGGAGAATCCAGTATGAGGATGATTTATGTGATTGAATCACATTTGCCGGGAATGTTAACAAGGATTTGAATCTTTTAAATAGGTTCTACCATCTTGGCCTTGTCTGAAATGACATATAGGCTAGGTTGTACCTTTAAGATTCTTTTTAATATTTAACGCAGAACAATCCTAAATTGAGATGTTAATAAGGATCTGAATCTAATTGAGCAACTGCCATCTTGGCCCTGTTCTTAAAATGAAACATGGGCTAGGTATTGTTCTTTTTAGATTTTGTCATTTTATTATAATGGTAGATCTTATACAAGGAATGTTATTATTTCATATTTTATATTCATATGCAATGATAAATAAATTTAGATAAAACATTCCAATGATTTTTAAAAGAGGTACTGAATTACCCTAAACGGGACTTGAAAGGAATGATGTTGTCCATGAAGGGACTGAAAGATAAATATGTCCTTATAAGGACTACTAAGGAAACGATCTTCAGCAAAAGGAGTTTCTTCTTCATTTTATTTCTGAATGTTTTCTCCTTGGTTGCACATTAATCCTAGTTGCACTACGAAGCTCGGCCTTCCCTAGGCTTCAAATGGGGAGAATTTCCATTATGGCTTCTTTGCTTGGCGACATATTATAAATATAGAATTAAAAGCAATAATTCTCTGAATAGAGATGAGAGTATTCCTATGTTAAGTCTAGACTCAGAGGGTCAACGAATGTGCTACTGTGTCATTGAGATTAAACACAAAAGGCTAGTGTTTAATTCACTCAACGTTGGCTCTGATACCAACCTGTCACACCCCGATATTTCCACGTATTACCGGTGGGCCCGGTGGGGAGTATCATGACGTAGTTGATATCATCATAGTCAAACAACACAATTTAAATGCACAGCGGAAGCAAAAGATAAAATATTACAAACCGATATAACATAATATCAAAGTATTACAAACGGAATGTAAAGGATCCACAGGCGGATCAAATAAAAGATAATTGTTTAACAGATTTTGACATCTAAGCTTGCGAGACTCTTTATTGATGCTAGGAGTAGCCAGCCTATTCCGATTAGTACCTGCACTTATCCTTTTTGGGAAAATACGTCAGTTTACACTGGTAAATACAATTTAACCGACTCATTTTGAAAATGTTTTAAAAAAATTGATTTAAATGCACATGGCACAAAACTTTTTATAACTTGGGATAATTATTTATATATAAACTTGTAAAAGAATTACATGTTCGTTATACGTTCAGAAGCCCGGATTGACACCAGGTTAAAGATTAATAGACACACCACATGATATACTCCCACGGCGGGTTATTCCCGTAACCGGCGGTTATACCTTATTATTTATATATGCACTGTCGGGTGTACGCCTACACCTCGTGCTTAGGTCGTGGCCATTTCTTAAAATGATGCCAAGGATATCCGGGACATGGTCATTAACCCCCCAAAGGCTTTAAGCAAACAAAACAATTTAAACGGGTCATATCAATAAATTAACCTTCATACGATCAAAAATTCAATGCCCGACCAAGCGGGATTTTATATACCGTACCCCAAGCCAGTATAAGGGAAAATAAGTTAAAACTATTTACCTGAGCTAAATAAAAATTCAATCCCAACCGTATATCAAATCAGCAAGTACATATAGCTTTTACTGGGCTCCTAAATCTGGAACGAAGGTTTTTAATAACCTATTAGATTCCTAACGGGTCTTTAATTAAGCCTAAACTTAGACCGGTTAGTTTTATAAGAAGATACGGTTCAAAACGCATGATTAAGCGAATATCGGATTAGAATGTGGTTTCGTAAGGACCTTAAAAAATGTCCTAAAAAGACCCGTAAGTAAAAACCTGGACCCCCAAAACCTTAATCCATAACAAAAATCAAGAAATCCAATTTTATGGTCTTCAGGCGGGCCGCGTAAAGGATGACCAGACCTTTACGCGGGCCGCGTCAACATCAAATTTGACCGGATAAGTATCCAGGCCACGTATAACCCATCTGGCAACCCTAACTCGTGACCCAGCAAACCTACGCGTAGACTAGGCAGCCTCGCAGGCCATGTAAAGTTTGGCTTAGGGCTCACGCGGGCCGCGTGAGACCCAAATTTCTGCTAGAAATAGGTTGGATCATGAGCAGTCTTCTGGTGTCGAAATCAACTTTCAAAAACGAAAGTATACTGCTCCAAAGTCGAAAATTCAATTATTATAGCGAGGCGCTGCTACGATACAGGGTATTAACTCAACCGCTGCTACGATACAATGTCCGATCGATTGAAACTATCCAATGGATGTTTAAGTGCTGCCCACATTAGGGTTAT
>JARYGA010053754.1:0-21382 GCA_030545235.1 Helianthus tuberosus
ATATCTCTTAAATGTCAATATATACACGTGTGATTTAGTTTACGAAGATTTTCAATGCCGAGAACCTCGATCAGAGAGTAAAAATGCGTAATGTTCACAATGGTGTAAAATTAAAATGGAATATACCGGGCTAGGATTCGAGTTACAGGAACAAGGGCCAAACGAACCACCTAAGAATGGAATCGTCGAGCGAAAACACTTGACAACCTCCAAGAAGCAGCTTTTCTTGCCACCAGACCTTTCTCCATCAATTAGGAATCTGATGCCGTCACTAAACATATTCCTTAAATTGTAGCCATTTGTTGAGTGTTTTTTTTGGTGTCTAGTCCGCATATATATCACCATTGCCCTTGATTTTCTTGACTGTATATCTCTTAAATGTCAACATAATAATTTACACTTCCAATTATGCCCCTCCAAAACTTTTAAACGAGTTAAAAGCTCTAAAGCAATCTTTATCATAAATCTTCAAACTCGATGACCAGAAAGGTAAAGCTTCCTTTGACAAAGACGAGTTAAAAGCTGATTTTCTGAAAAGGGGCTATGCAGAACAGTCAAAGGTAGATACCCTACAAAAGGGTTATTTCCCATCTGCACCCAGATTTCTATTTCACACACTCTTGATGTGTGCTTCAAATAAAACAACATCTTTTAACGAAATACCTTTGAAAATTCAATGCCTGGGTTACGCTATTTTAAATAATAAAGACTACAACTATTCCTAGGAGATTTTCAATATCATGGTGAAAAACGTTGAAAGTAAAGCATTTTTGCTGTTTCCAAGATTTTTGAGTTATTATTTTAAACAAAAATTTGATAAAGAAAATAAAAATTTGCTTAAACAAGGTGTCTATTTTCAAATAAAAAGTTTGACACCTGAAACATTCACTAGAATGTTGGCACCAATAAAAACAAAAGCAGGGGTACCTGAGCAGATTTTAGCGGTTACAACTGCTCCTCAGGTATCAGCTGCTGAGCCCACTGCTCCAGGTGATCATGGCAGCACTACCACTATCTTGAAACCCACACCTGACATTACCAAAAAGACCAAAAGAAAAACATCCAGAAAACCCACCAAACCCAAAACAAAGGCAACTCTGGAAGATGAGATCCCAGAGGAACTGCCTGTGACAACACAAAAGTCACCACAAACCACTGCTGCTACTTCCTCACAGCAGTTGGTAGAAAGATCTCCACCATTGCCTAAAACTCCTCCTGCATCCTCACAAAAGGATCAAGTTGTAAGCACAGGGACACCACAATATGAAGCTCTGAATCCACTCGGATCCATCTTCCTCAGTCCTGATCCCAAGGACATGTCTCTTTCAACCCCCATACCCTCACCAATCATATTACCACAAACCATGCTACCTTTGTTGCATGCAGCTGCTATAGCTCAGACACAAACCAGTTCCTCTCAATCACCTATCACTGAGAGTATACCTCCACAAGTGACTGGGTCTGATGCTACTACTCCTGCTATCCCAGCAACAATTGAGGAGGCTACACCCCCTGAGTTACATAAAACTCTCGGTGGTAATTCAAGTGGAGCAGCAACTACAAATGTTGGATCTACAGATCTGCATTTGGACAGTTGTTTCATCAGTCAGACTCCCTTGAAGGCAATCTCTTCCATAGCACCTCTGGAAATCACTAGTGAAGCAATTTTGCCCACTGGTAACATCAAAGATTTATCAAGTGCTGAAGAGAGAAGTCCCCAGTACCAAGAACAAGGGGCATCAATGAATGATTTTTGGGACTCAGTTCCTAAGTCAAACATTGATATAACCACCACAGGTGGGGATTCAGATGATCCCAGTAAAATGGGTGATGATTCAAAATATCTGGAATTGACGGACAGAGTTGAAAAACTGGAAACCTCAGTTGCAGAAATAAAGGATATGGTGCAAGAGATTTTAAAAGCTCAAAAAGCACAATCCACTGCTGTTCCACCACAAACATCTGTTCCATCTCAAGCATCTGCTCAACCACAAGCAATTGCTACAAATGAGCTCTGGAATATCTTTCAACCCATGCTGGAAAAACAGAAACAGATGGCTGATCAACAGCATGAAATGCATGTGAAGATGTTAACCAACATGGTGGAGTCGAGATTCAAAGATACCCAAGCAGACATTAAAGCTATCAAGGCTCATCTCAATAGCACTCCTGGAAAGGTTCCCTTCACTATTCTTTTCATGGATAACCCCCTTGCAGATAATGTCAAAAAGGGGGAGAAAATCAAGTTGAAGAAAAAGGGAATAGAGGATGGTGTCTTCATTGAATCGGAAAAATAAAAACAAACAGCTGATACAGCAGTAGTTACAAAAACTGCTGTTAGTAGCCAAACAGCTGCCATTTCATCAACACACACACCTCCAACACACACCACTCTATCACACACCATCACAACCACTGTTCCACCACCATCATCATCTACAATCATATCACCACCACTGCCTCCTGCCATAAAGCAGAAGACAACAGATGTTACAACATCTGTTGTAATGACAGCAGCGGTTGAAGCACCAGTTGTTTCAACAGTTGCTTGTCAGACACTGTCCATCATTCAAACTACTGATCCACCCAAAACATCATCTACTCCCTCTTCATTAAAAAGGAGAAGGAATCTCATATCAGATGATGATTCACCAACACCATCACCATCATCAAAAACCCCTGCTCAAAAGCAGAAGACATCTGCTGATACATCAGCAGTTGTAATGACAACAGAGGTTGAAACACCAGTTGTTTCAACAACTGTTAGTCAACTATCCACCACTGCTCCCATCATTCCTACATCACAACCTCCAAAGCTTCACAAAAGAAAGAGAGATACAACACAGGCTACTGATGAAAAGTATGATCCTGTTGCTGCTAAATATCCACTGGAATTAGAAGCTGTGAAAAATGAGATGAAACAATTTTACACTGAGGATGATCCTTCAAAAAGGAAATTTCCTTCTCTCATAGGTCTTATAATTCCAGAAGACATGGATGAATATCTCGAGATGAAAGCAAGACAAGCAAGGATAAGAGCCAAAGTTGAATGCAAGGATCAAGGTGATGAAGCCATTTTGGAAAGAAGGGAGTTCCTGCTCAACAAAGTCAAGCAAATAGAAGAATATGCAAGCGATCTGAATAGAGAAATGTCAAGCCTATCTCCTGAAGCAGATCAACGAAATGAATTGAGAAAAGAATATCTTGCATACATTATGAAAGAAAAGTTCTATCCTGCTGAAGAAGCAGAATTCAAAGAATGGCCAATAGTTGCATTAAAGCATGAGGCTAAAAGAATTGAAAAGGTTAAAAATGATCCAAGAAAGAAAAAGACAGCTCCAAATTGGAACAAGTATAGAAAACTTATAGCTGATCTTACTTCCGAATATAAAAGAAAGAAGCAGGAGTTGGTGGATGCAAGGGTGGATTCTGCAAACGCCATAGCAAAATGGACTAAGCAGCAAACAGATGAAGCTTATGAAAGACTTAAGAAAAGGAGAGACACTCCTAAAAAGTCTAACTACAAAAAGCTAAAGGAGCATATCAAGACTCTTGAAACACAAATCAATGCAGCAGAAACCTCTGTCACAATGTTGAGAGAAGAAAAGAGGGAACAACTGACTGCTGGAGAAGAAAAATAAACTGATTATCTTGAAGAAGCTATCAAGAAAATAGCTTCAGATAAAGAAAAATTGGCAAAGTTACAAGACCTTACCAAAAAGGTTTTGAACCAATCATCATCAGCAGATATCACAGACAGTGAGCTTGATCAACAACAGAAACAAGAGCTGCTTGACAAAGAAGTTGCAGAAGATATAGCTGCAGCAAATAAAGTCATAGAAGAAGCTTTTAAAAGAATGTCTGAAGTTCAAGATACTGCTTTACAGTTTTTCTCAAGGCCAAAAATCTTAAGCTCATCATCAAATAAACCTCTCCCAAGAAACCCATTTGGTTTAAAAATACTAAAGTGGCTCTCTAATCAAAAGACCCATGTATTGACTCTGGTCAGAACCAATGGAGAAGTGAGGCATATATCAAGGAATCAAGCACTAGGCCTGGGTGTTGAAGATCAACTAGATCTCCTTGAGCTTACACTGTGCAGGGATGAAGATGACACAAGTTCCAAAGAATTTGAAGATGAATTTAAAAGAAAAGTAAGGGAACTTCTGATGAGTAATAAAGATCCAGAATAATGACAGGTTTTGACATTATCTGTTCCAGGGGGAGATTGTTGGGATTGAACCCTACTAGAGGAACAGATAATGTAAAGTCAAAACCTGGTCACAACAGCGGATTCACAATAAGCAGCAGTTTACATTAAGCTTTCCCCTTGAAAGTGATTCATAACAACTGATGGTCTTGCATCCACTGACCGGATACAACTGCTGCTGCCCCTTCAACTGCTGATGAACCCAGAAAACTGCTGAGATCTAAACACTGCTGGTATAAACCTTTGCTGACAAAGCACTGCCCAATTAAGGACTGATCAACCTTGAGGAAAGCACTGACATAAAGAGAGAGCAGCTGTTTAGTGAATTATCTGTTTTATGTATAGTTAGTGGATAGGAATAGCAGTGTTTGTATAAGGACAGTAGATACAGGTTGTTAGGCTGTTAGACGTCGCTTTCATGGTGACGTCAGCTGAGATACATCAGTGGTTTGGTTTGCCTATAAATGTAACAGTACCCTGTACTGTTACATTTGATTGACTAAGCGGGTTCTTCTCCTCATGTCCAATCCTTTCATCTTGTGTAATCCAACCTTGAAGTATCAGGCTGAGGGGGAGTTTTAGTTTGTAAGCTTTCACTGTAATCATTTGCTTTGAATTGTAAATCATTCGACTCTATGAAAAGCAAACGTTTATCAAACTATTTTCTCCTTTGATTGTGTTTACAAAGTTTGTTATTCATTTCTGCTGCACTTAAAACTGCTCATATCTATTTGATTTGTTCAAATCTCACAAACAAGCACAATCATGAGAGCCTCAGATCCTAACAATTGGTATCAGAGCTTGGACAGTCAAAATTCGATCTAACAATCGATTTGACATAACAGTTCAGCTCAAAATTCATTGATACTAAGGTTGGTTGTATTTAGTTGAAAAACAGAGTATCGAGTAAATCATGTTCAAAGTGGTTATTCAAAAACTCTGTAAATCAACCAAGATGTCATATGACACACAAATTTCACACAACAAGTGAATTTATGCACAAGACACTCATGGTTTCTAGATCTGAAAACAATATCTGTTAAACTATGAGATTACTTCTTATTTTCTAAATTAATTTCAATTGTTGATGTGTAATTTGTGATGTTTTCATTAAATACTAAAGTATGAACCTCAGATTAACAAAACCTATGTTCATAAAAACATTGATGTTTTGCTAACACAAAAAGAGAGAAATTAAAACTTTAGTCATTTGATCTTATGTGTTGAAAACAGGTTGAGATCCTCAAAAGGAACAAATCAACTTAGTCTAAATACATTAAGAAAAAACAGGGGTCAACATAGTCCGTATCAAATGTAGTGTGAGATTGGCTGAAAAACTTGTGCAAACATGACCAAGTCTCTCAAAACATTACTGCAAAATGATTTTGGACTAAAATTCACAAAAACTCGAAAGTGTGTTTATCTCAAAACTTTTGAAGTCAAAAGAAAAGAGTATAAATGTAAAACACTTAAGAGTCAAAGCTTGGGGTAATAATGGTCATTAAGCAACTGTTTGTACTCATGGGTTTATAAGAATTCAGGTAACAGTAGTATTCTCAGTGATTGAGCTTACAAAAGGACTGATTCAAGTGTCCTCATGTTTGCAATCAACTCACAATAAAATGGTTTCTAACAGTGGTCAAAATGTGTTCAAAATTTCCTACCACTGACCATTTTTATAAACTTGAGGATGTTATGATTATGTTCTCTTTTGAAAATATACCAGATCCTTTTTGATGCTGTTCTCAGAAAATCCTTAAACACATTTCTTAAATTGTAGCCATTTGTTAAGTGTTTTTATTGTGTCTAATTCACATATATATCACCATTGCCATTGATTTTCTTGACTGTATATCTCTTAAATGTCAACATATACACGTGTAATTTAGTTTACAAAGATTTTTCAATGCGAAGAACCTCGATCAGAGAGTAAAAAAGGCGTAAGGTTCACAATGGTGTAAAATTAAAATGGGATATACCGGGCTAAGATTCGAGTTACAGGAACAAGGGCCAAACCAACAACCCAAGAATGGAATCCTCAAGCGAAAACATTTGACAACCTCCTAGAAGCAGCGTTTCTTGCCACCAGACCTTTCTCCATCAATTAGGAAACTGATGCCGTCACTAAACACATTCCTTAAATTGTAGCCATTTGTTAAGTGTTTATTTTTTTTGTGTCTAATTCGCATATATATCACCATTGCCCTTGATTTTCTTGACTGTATATCTCTTAAATGTCAACATATTCACGTGTAATTTAGTTTACGAAGAATTTTCAATGCCAAGAACCTCGATCAGAGAGTAAAAAAGGCGTAAGGTTCACAATGGTGTAAAATTAAAATGGGATATACCAGGCTAGGATTCAAGTTACAGGAACAAGGGCCAAACCAACAACTCAAGAACGGAATCCTCGAGCGAAAACACTTGACAACCTCCTAGAAGCAGCTTTTCTTGCCACCAGACCTTTCTCTATCAATTAGGAAACTGATGCCGTCACTAAACACAGTCCTTAAATTGTAGCCATTTGTTAAGTGTTTTTTTGTGTCAAATTCACATATATATCACCATTGCCCTTGATTTTCTTGACTGTATATCTCTTAAATGTCAACATATACACGTGTGATTTAGTTTACGAAGATTTTCAATGCCGAGAACCTCGATTAGAGAGTAAAAAAGGGGTAAGGTTCCCGATGGTGTAAAATTAAAATGGGATATACCGGGCTAGGTTTCGAGTTACAGGAATAAGGGCCAAACCAACCACGCAAGAATGGAATCGTCGAGCGAAAACACTTGACAAACTCCTAGAAGCAGCTTTTCTTGCCACCAGACCTTTCTCCATCAATTAGGAATCTGATGCCGTCACTAAACACATTCCTTAAATTGTAGCCATTTGTTGAGTGTTTTTTGTGTGTATAATCCGCATATATATCACCATTGCCCTTGATTTTCTTGACTGTATATCTCTTAAATGTCAACATATACACGTGTAATTTAGTTTACAAAGATTTTTCAATGCGAAGAACCTCGATCAGAGAGTAAAAAAGGCGTAAGGTTCACAATGTTGTAAAATTAAAATGGGATATACCGGGCTAAGATTCGAGTTACAGGAACAAGGGCCAAACCAACAACCCAAGAATGGAATCCTCAAGCGAAAACACTTGACAACCTCCTAGAAGCAGCTTTTCTTGCCACCAGACCTTTCTCCATCAATTAGGAAACTGATGCCGTCACTAAACACATTCCTTAAATTGTAGCCATTTGTTAAGTGTTTATTTTTTTTGTGTCTAATTCGCATATATATCACCATTGCCCTTGATTTTCTTGACTGTATATCTCTTAAATGTCAACATATTCACGTGTAATTTAGTTTACGAAGAATTTTCAATGCCAAGAACCTCGATCAGAGAGTAAAAAAGGCGTAAGGTTCACAATGGTGTAAAATTAAAATGGGATATACCAGGCTAGGATTCAAGTTACAGGAACAAGGGCCAAACCAACAACTCAAGAATGGAATCCTCGAGCGAAAACACTTGACAACCTCCTAGAAGCAGCTTTTCTTGCCACCAGACCTTTCTCTATCAATTAGGAAACTGATGCCGTCACTAAACACAGTCCTTAAATTGTAGCCATTTGTTAAGTGTTTTTTTGTGTCAAATTCACATATATATCACCATTGCCCTTGATTTTCTTGACTGTATATCTCTTAAATGTCAACATATACACGTGTGATTTAGTTTACGAAGATTTTCAATGCCGAGAACCTCGATTAGAGAGTAAAAAAGGGGTAAGGTTCCCGATGGTGTAAAATTAAAATGGGATATACCGGGCTAGGTTTCGAGTTACAGGAATAAGGGCCAAACCAACCACGCATGAATGGAATCGTCGAGCGAAAACACTTGACAAACTCCTAGAAGCAGCTTTTCTTGCCACCAGACCTTTCTCCATCAATTAGGAATCTGATGCCGTCACTAAACACATTCCTTAAATTGTAGCCATTTGTTGAGTGTTTTTTGTGTGTATAATCCGCATATATATCACCATTGCCCTTGATTTTCTTGACTGTATATCTCTTAAATGTCAACATATACACGTGTAATTTAGTTTACAAAGATTTTTCAATGCGAAGAACCTCGATCAGAGAGTAAAAAAGGCGTAAGGTTCACAATGGTGTAAAATTAAAATGGGATATACCGGGCTAAGATTCGAGTTACAGGAACAAGGGCCAAACCAACAACCCAAGAATGGAATCCTCAAGCGAAAACACTTGACAACCTCCTAGAAGCAGCTTTTCTTGCCACCAGACCATTCTCCATCAATTAGGAAACTGATGCCGTCACTAAACACATTCCTTAAATTGTAGCCATTTGTTAAGTGTTTATTTTTTTTGTGTCTAATTCGCATATATATCACCATTGCCCTTGATTTTCTTGACTGTATATCTCTTAAATGTCAACATATTCACGTGTAATTTAGTTTACGAAGAATTTTCAATGCCAAGAACCTCGATCAGAGAGTAAAAAAGGCGTAAGGTTCACAATGGTGTAAAATTAAAATGGGATATACCAGGCTAGGATTCAAGTTACAGGAACAAGGGCCAAACCAACAACTCAAGAACGGAATCCTCGAGCGAAAACACTTGACAACCTCCTAGAAGCAGCTTTTCTTGCCACCAGACCTTTCTCCATGAATTAGGAAACTAATGCCGTCACTAAACACATTCCTTAAATTGTAGCCATTTGTTAAGTGTTTTTTTGTGTCAAATTCGCATATATATCACCATTGCCCTTGATTTTCTTGACTGTATATCTCTTAAATGTCAACATATACACGTGTGATTTAGTTTACGAAGATGTTCAATGCCGAGAACCTCGATCAGAGAGTAAAAAGGGGGTAAGGTTCCCGATGGTGTAAAATTAAAATGGGATATACCGGGCTAGGTTTCGAGTTACAGGAATAAGGGCCAAACCAACCACGCAAGAATGGAATCGTCGAGCGAAAACACTTGACAAACTCCTAGAAGCAGCTTTTCTTGCCACCAGACCTTTCTCCATCAATTAGGAATCTGATGCCGTCACTAAACACATTCCTTAAATTGTAGCCATTTGTTGAGTGTTTTTTGTGTGTATAATCCGCATATATATCACCATTGCCCTTGATTTTCTTGACTGTATATCTCTTAAATGTCAACATATACACGTGTAATTTAGTTTACAAAGATTTTTCAATGCGAAGAACCTCGATCAGAGAGTAAAAAAGGCATAAGGTTCACAATGGTGTAAAATTAAAATGGGATATACCGGGCTAAGATTCGAGTTACAGGAAGAAAGGCCAAACCAACAACCCAAGAATGGAATCCTCGAGCGAAAACACTTGACAACCTCCTAGAAGCAGCTTTTCTTGCCACCAGACCTTTCTCCATCAATTAGGAAATGATGGCGTCACTAAACACATTCCTTAAATTGTAGCCATTTGTTAAGTAGTTTTTTTTTTGGTATCTAATTCGCATATATATCACCATTGCCCTTGATTTTCTTGACTGTATATCTCTTAAATGTCAACATATACACGTGTAATTTAGTTTACGAAGATTTTTCAATGCCAAGAAACTCGATCAGAGAGTAAAAAAGGCGTAAGGGTCACAATGGTGTAAAATTAAAATGGGATATTCCAGGTTAAGATTCGAGTTAAAGCAACGAGGGCCAAACCAACCACGCAAGAATGGAATCCTCGAGCGAAAACACTTGACAACCTCCTAGAAGCAGCTTTTCTTGCCACCAGACCTTTCTCCATCAATTATGAATCTGTTGCCGTCACTAAACATATTCCTTAAATTGTAGCCATTTGTTGAGTGTTTTTTTTTGGTGTCTAGTCCGCATATATATCACCATTGCCCTTGATTTTCTTGACTGTATATCTCTTAAATGTCAATATATACACGTGTGATTTAGTTTACGAAGATTTTCAATGCCGAGAACCTCGATCAGAGAGTAAAAATGCGTAATGTTCACAATGGTGTAAAATTAAAATGGAATATACCGGGCTAGGATTCGAGTTACAGGAACAAGGGCCAAACGAACCACCTAAGAATGGAATCGTCGAGCGAAAACACTTGACAACCTCCAAGAAGCAGCTTTTCTTGCCACCAGACCTTTCTCCATCAATTAGGAATCTGATGCCGTCACTAAACATATTCCTTAAATTGTAGCCATTTGTTGAGTGTTTTTTTTTGTGTCTAGTCCGCATATATATCACCATTGCCCTTGATTTTCTTGACTGTATATCTCTTAAATGTCAACATAATAATTTACACTTCCAATTATGCCCCTCCAAAACTTTTAAACGAGTTAAAAGCTCTAAAGCAATCTTTATCAGAAATCTTCAAACTCGATGACCAGAAAGGTAAAGCTACCTTTGACAAAAACGAGTTAAAAGCTGATTTTCTGAAAAGGGGCTATGCAGAACAGTCAAAGGTAGATACCCTACAAAAGGGTTATTTCCCATCTGCACCCAGATTTCTATTTCACACACTCTTGATGTGTGCTTCAAATAAAACAACATCTTTTAACGAAATACCTTTGAAAATTCAATGCCTGGGTTACGCTATTTTAAATAATAAAGACTACAACTATTCCTAGGAGATTTTCAATATCATGGTGAAAAACGTTGAAAGTAAAGCATTTTTGTTGTTTCCAAGATTTTTGAGTTATTATTTTAAACAAAAATTTGATAAAGAAAATAAAAATTTGCTTAAACAAGGTGTCTATTTTCAAATAAAAAGTTTGACACCTGAAACATTCACTAGAATGTTGGCACCAATAAAAACAAAAGCAGGGGTACCTGAGCAGATTTTAGCGGTTACAACTGCTCCTCAGGTATCAGCTGCTGAGCCCACTGCTCCAGGTGATCATGGCAGCACTACCACTGTCTTGAAACCCACACCTGACATTACCAAAAAGACCAAAAGAAAAACATCCAGAAAACCCACCAAACCCAAAACAAAGGCAACTCTGGAAGATGAGATCCCAGAGGAACTGCCTGTGACAACACAAAAGTCACCACAAACCACTGCTGCTACTTCCTCACAGCAGTTGGTAGAAAGATCTCCACCATTGCCTAAAACTCCTCCTGCATCCTCACAAAAGGATCAAGTTGTAAGCACAGGGACACCACAATATGAAGCTCTGAATCCACTCGGATCCATCTTCCTCAGTCCTGATCCCAAGGACATGTCTCTTTCAACCCCCATACCCTCACCAATCATATTACCACAAACCATGCTACCTTTGTTGCATGCAGCTGCTATAGCTCAGACACAAACCAGTTCCTCTCAATCACCTATCACTGAGAGTATACCTCCACAAGTGACTGGGTCTGATGCTACTACTCCTGCTATCCCAGCAACAATTGAGGAGGCTACACCCCCTGAGTTACATAAAACTCTCGGTGGTAATTCAAGTGGAGCAGCAACTACAAATGTTGGATCTACAGATCTGCATTTGGACAGTTGTTTCATCAGTCAGACTCCCTTGAAGGCAATCTCTTCCATAGCACCTCTGGAAATCACTAGTGAAGCAATTTTGCCCACTGGTAACATCAAAGATTTATCAAGTGCTGAAGAGAGAAGTCCCCAGTACCAAGAACAAGGGGCATCAATGAATGATTTTTGGGACTCAGTTCCTAAGTCAAACATTGATATAACCACCACAGGTGGGGATTCAGATGATCCCAGTAAAATGGGTGATGATTCAAAATATCTGGAATTGACGGACAGAGTTGAAAAACTGGAAACCTCAGTTGCAGAAATAAAGGATATGGTGCAAGAGATTTTAAAAGCTCAAAAAGCACAATCCACTGCTGTTCCACCACAAACATCTGTTCCATCTCAAGCATCTGCTCAACCACAAGCAATTGCTACAAATGAGCTCTGGAATATCTTTCAACCCATGCTGGAAAAACAGAAACAGATGGCTGATCAACAGCATGAAATGCATGTGAAGATGTTAACCAACATGGTGGAGTCGAGATTCAAAGATACCCAAGCAGACATTAAAGCTATCAAGGCTCATCTCAATAGCACTCATGGAAAGGTTCCCTTCACTATTCTTTTCATGGATAACCCCCTTGCAGATAATGTCAAAAAGGGGGAGAAAATCAAGTTGAAGAAAAAGGGAATAGAGGATGGTGTCTTCATTGAATCGGAAAAAGAAAAACAAACAGCTGATACAGCAGTAGTTACAAAAACTGCTGTTAGTAGCCAAACAGTTGCCATTTCATCAACACACACACCTCCAACACACACCACTCTATCACACACCATCACAACCACTGTTCCACCACCATCATCATCTACAATCATATCACCACCACTGCCTCCTGCCATAAAGCAGAAGACAACAGATGTTACAACATCTGTTGTAATGACAGCAGCGGTTGAAGCACCAGTTGTTTCAACAGTTGCTTGTCAGACACTGTCCATCATTCAAACTACTGATCCACCCAAAACATCATCTGCTCCCTCTTCATTAAAAAGGAGAAGGAATCTCATATCAGATGATGATTCACCAACACCATCACCATCATCAAAAACCCCTGCTCAAAAGCAGAAGACATCTGCTGATACATCAGCAGTTGTAATGACAACAGAGGTTGAAACACCAATTGTTTCAACAACTGTTAGTCAACTATCCACCACTGCTCCCATCATTCCTACATCACAACCTCCAAAGCTTCACAAAAGAAAGAGAGATACAACACAGGCTACTGATGAAAAGTATGATCCTGTTGCTGCTAAATATCCACTGGAATTAGAAGCTGTGAAAAATGAGATGAAACAATTTTACACTGAGGATGATCCTTCAAAAATGAAATTTCCTTCTCTCATAGGTCTTATAATTCCAGAAGACATGGATGAATATCTCGAGATGAAAGCAAGACAAGCAAGGATAAGAGCCAAAGTTGAATGCAAGGATCAAGGTGATGAAGCCATTTTGGAAAGAAGGGAGTTCCTGCTCAACAAAGTCAAGCAAATAGAAGAATATGCAAGCGATCTGAATAGAGAAATGTCAAGCCTATCTCCTGAAGCAGATCAATGAAATGAATTGAGAAAAGAATATCTTGCATACATTATGAAAGAAAAGTTCTATCCTGCTGAAGAAGCAGAATTCAAAGAATGGCCAATAGTTGCATTAAAGCATGAGGCTAAAAGAATTGAAAAGGTTAAAAATGATCCAAGAAAGAAAAAGACAGCTCCAAATTGGAACAAGTATAGAAAACTCATAGCTGATCTTACTTCCGAATATAAAAGAAAGAAGCAGGAGTTGGTGGATGCAAGGGTGGATTCTGCAAACGCCATAGCAAAATGGACTAAGCAGCAAACAGATGAAGCTTATGAAAGACTTAAGAAAAGGAGAGACACTCCTAAAAAGTCTAACTACAAAAAGCTAAAGGAGCATATCAAGACTCTTGAAACACAAATCAATGCAGCAGAAACCTCTGTCACAATGTTGAGAGAAGAAAAGAGGGAACAACTGACTGCTGGAGAAGAAAAAGAAAAAGAAACTGATTATCTTGAAGAAGCTATCAAGAAAATAGCTTCAGATAAAGAAAAATTGGCAAAGTTACAAGACCTTACCAAAAAGGTTTTGAACCAATCATCATCAGCAGATATCACAGACAGTGAGCTTGATCAACAACAGAAACAAGAGCTGCTTGACAAAGAAGTTGCAGAAGATATAGCTGCAGCAAATAAAGTCATAGAAGAAGCTTTTAAAAGAATGTTTGAAGTTCAAGATACTGCTTTACAGTTTTTCTCAAGGCCAAAAATCTTAAGCTCATCATCAAATAAACCTCTCCCAAGAAACCCATTTGGTTTAAAAATACTAAAGTGGCTCTCTAATCAAAAGACCCATGTATTGACTCTGGTCAGAACCAATGGAGAAGTGAGGCATATATCAAGGAATCAAGCACTAGGCCTGGGTGTTGAAGATCAACTAGATCTCCTTGAGCTTACACTGTGCAGGGATGAAGATGACACAAGTTCCAAAGAATTTGAAGATGAATTTAAAAGAAAAGTAAGGGAACTTCTGATGAGTAATAAAGATCCAGAATAATGACAGGTTTTGACATTATCTGTTCCAGGGGGAGATTGTTGGGATTGAACCCTACTAGAGGAACAGATAATGTAAAGTCAAAACCTGGTCACAACAGCGGATTCACAATAAGCAGCAGTTTACATTAAGCTTTCCCCTTGAAAGTGATTCATAACAACTGATGGTCTTGCATCCACTGACCGGATACAACTGCTGCTGCCCCTTCAACTGCTGATGAACCCAGAAAACTGCTGAGATCTAAACACTGCTGGTATAAACCTTTGCTGACAAAGCACTGCCCAATTAAGGACTGATCAACCTTGAGGAAAGCACTGACATAAAGAGAGAGCAGCTGTTTAGTGAATTATCTGTTTTATGTATAGTTAGTGGATAGGAATAGCAGTGTTTGTATAAGGACAGTAGATATAGGTTGTTAGGCTGTTAGACGTCGCTTTCATGGTGACGTCAGCTGAGATACATCAGTGGTTTGGTTTGCCTATAAATGTAACAGTACCCTGTACTGTTACATTTGATTGACTAAGCGGGTTCTTCTCCTCATGTCCAATCCTTTCATCTTGTGCAATCCAACCTTGAAGTATCAGGCTGAGGGGGAGTTTTAGTTTGTAAGCTTTCACTGTAATCATTTGCTTTGAATTGTAAATCATTCGACTCTATGAAAAACAAACGTTTATCAAACTATTTTCTCCTTTGATTGTGTTTACAAAGTTTGTTATTCATTTCCGCTGCACTTAAAACTGCTCATATCTATTTGATTTGTTCAAATCTCACAAACAAGCACAATCATGAGAGCCTCAGATCCTAACAATTGGTATCAGAGCTTGGACAGTCAAAATTCGATCTAACAATCGATTTGACATAACAGTTCAGCTCAAAATTCATTGATACTAAGGTTGGTTGTATTTAGTTGAAAAACAGAGTATCGAGTAAATCATGTTCAAAGTGGTTATTCAAAAACTCTGTAAATCAACCAAGATCTCATATGACACACAAATTTCACACAACAAGTGAATTTATGCACAAGACACTCATGGTTTCTAGATCTGAAAACAATATCTGTTAAACTATGAGATTACTTCTTATTTTCTAAATTAATTTCAATTGTTGATGTGTAATTTGTGATGTTTTCATTAAATACTAAAGTATGAACCTCAGATTAACAAAACCTATGTTCATAAAAACATTGATGTTTTGCTAACACAAAAAGAGGGAAATTAAAACTTTAGTCATTTGATCTTATGTGTTGAAAACAGGTTGAGATCCTCAAAAGGAACAAATCAACTTAGTCTAAATACATTAAGAAAAAACAGGGGTCAACATAGTCCGTATCATATGTAGTGTGAGATTGGCTGAAAAACTTGTGCAAACATGACCAAGTCTCTCAAAACATTACTGCAAAATGATTTTGGACTAAAATTCACAAAAACTCAAAAGTGTGTTTATCTCAAAACTTTTGAAGTCAAAAGAAAAGAGTATAAATGTAAAACACTTAAGAGTCAAAGCTTGGGGTAATAATGGTCATTAAGCAACTGTTTGTACTCATGGGTTTATAAGAATTCAGGTAACAGTGATTGAGCTTACAAAAGGACTGATTCATGTGTCCTCATGTTTGCAATCAACTGACAATAAAATGGTTTCTAACAGTGGTCAAAATGTGTTCAAAATTTCCTACCACTGACCATTTTTATAAACTTGAGGATGTTATGATTATGTTCTCTTTTGAAAATATACCAGATCCTTTTTGATGCTGTTCTCAGAAAGTCCTTTAACCATTTTTTTTTTGTTCAAAGGATTTTCTCGAATAACCAGGATATATTGTTCATTTTTTTTGGAATAATATATTTGGAACTTTTGCTTGTTTTTGTTGGCAATTGTTTCAGTTCCTGTCTGGATGTAGTATCTTATTTTTGTTGGTATTATTGTCCACATAAATGGGTCAAAAGGAAATGGTACATATGTCAAGATCATGTCATCTTAAGTTTGTTTCTAAACTTTTATCAAAGGTTGATTGCTAACTGTGCTTAAATTACTGGGGCACTCATGTTTTAATTGGATATTAAATGAAAATGAGTTGCCTTAGCAAAAAGTTCTCATCATCTGGGGTACTAAACCACTGTCCTTCAAAATTGACACGTGGCAAAAACCTTGAATGAACATTCTCAAAACAGTGGCTGAAATACTTGTCCTTCATATCTGTACCATTTACCCTAATCACTGTTGTGTTGAATCATCTGATTTCTAACCACTGTCCACTGCTGAAAGTTAACCACTGACTCTTCACTTTGCTTGGCAAGCACTGATGTTCAAAATCAGTGTCTTATCCACTGATATGCTATCCACTGATAGTAAAAATCATCCACTGTTCACATTATTTCCGTTGTAACCACTGATGCTTGATACATCAGTGGCTCTTAAAAACAACTGTTCTCCACCCTCCATCCATTTCATCAGTGTTTGACACGTGGTCAGTTTTTAGCCTTCAGATCATCATAACCGCTGCCACATCAGCAATCACTTTTTCCTAAATAAAACCCTGCCCTAAACCCCCAAACAGGGTTTTACACTGTCGAATTGAATTCCAAAGTTCTCTTCTCAAAGCAGTTTCCAACCCTTTTTCTCAAATCACTCTCCGATTCTTCTTCATCAAAATGACGAAATCAAAGTCAAAATCAAAATCAAAACCAAAATCACCACCACCCTCCAAAGGGGTCGATCAAACGGCCGAAGAATCCAACGAAATCCCATACAAATCACCGCACAACTACTTGGGTCTCCTCATAAAACCCACAAACAACCATACCTTCGATTCCATTCTCGAGACTATGTCTACGTCAAAGTACAAAACTTTGTTGACAGTAGACGCCCCCATATATCTGCAAACCCAGAGAGAGTTCTGGAAAAATGCTGTGCTTGAAAAACAAGATGACAAAACAGTAGCCATTAACTCCTCGATACATGGTACAGTGATTCAAAACTCTCCGCAATCTTTATCAGAAATCTTCAAACTCGATGACCAGAAAGGTAAAGCTTCCTTTGACAAAAATGAGTTAAAAGCTGATTTTCTGAAAAGGGGCTATGAAGAACAGTCAAAGGTAGATACCCTACAAAAGGGTTATTTCCCATCTGCACCCAGATTTCTATTTCACACACTCTTGATTTGTGCTTCAAATAAAACAACATCTTTTAACGAAATACCATTGAAAATTCAATGCCTGGGTTACGCTATTTTAAATAATAAAGACTACAACTATTCCTAGGAGATTTTCAATAACATGGTGAAAAACGTTGAAAGTAAAGCATTTTTGCTGTTTCCAAGATTTTTGAGTTATTATTTTAAACAAAAATTTGATAAAGAAATAAAATTTGCTTAAACAAGGTGTCTATTTTCAAATAAAAAGTTTGACACCTGAAACATTCACTAGAATGTTGGCACCAATAAAAACAAAAGCAGGGGTACCTGAGCAGATTTTAGCGGTTACAATTGCTCCTCAGGTATCAGCTGCTGAGCCCACTGCTCCAGGTGATCATGGCAGCACTACACTGTCTTGAAACCCACACCTGACATTACCAAAAAGACCAAAAGAAAAAACATCCAGAAAACCCACCAAACCCAAAACAAAGGCAACTCTGGAAGATGAGATCCCAGAGGAACTGCCTGTGACAACACAAAAGTCACCACAAACCACTGCTGCTACTTCCTCACAGCAGTTGGTAGAAAGATCTCCACCATTGCCTAAAACTCCTCCTGCATCCTCACAAAAAGGATCAAGTTGTAAGCACAGGGACACCACAATATGAAGCTCTGAATCCACTCGGATCCATCTTCCTCAGTCCTGATCCCAAGGACATGTCTCTTTCAACCCCCATACCCTCACCAATCATATTACCACAAACCATGCTACCTTTGTTGCATGCAGCTGCTATAGCTCAGACACAAACCAGTTCCTCTCAATCACCTATCACTGAGAGTATACCTCCACAAGTGACTGGGTCTGATGCTACTACTCCTGCTATCCCAGCAACAATTGAGGAGGCTACACCCCCTGAGTTACATAAAACTCTCGGTGGTAATTCAAGTGGAGCAGCAACTACAAATGTTGGATCTACAGATCTGCATTTGGACAGTTGTTTCATCAGTCAGACTCCCTCTGAAGGCAATCTCTTCCATAGCACCTCTGGAAATCACTAGTGAAGCAATTTTGCCCACTGGTAACATCAAAGATTTATCAAGTGCTGAAGAGAGAAGTCCCCAGTACCAAGAACAAGGGGCATCAATGAATGATTTTTGGGACTCAGTTCCTAAGTCAAACATTGATATAACCACCACAGGTGGGGATTCAGATGATCCCAGTAAAATGGGTGATGATTCAAAATATCTGGAATTGACGGACAGAGTTGAAAACTGGAAACCTCAGTTGCAGAAATAAAGGATATGGTGCAAGAGATTTTAAAAGCTCAAAAAGCACAATCCACTGCTGTTCCACCACAAACAATTCTGTTCCATCTCAAGCATCTGCTCAACCACAAGCAATTGCTACAAATGAGCTCTGGAATATCTTTCAACCCATGCTGGAAAAACAGAAACAGATGGCTGATCAACAGCATGAAATGCATGTGAAGATGTTATACCAACATGGTGGAGTCGAGATTCAAAGATACCCAAGCAGACATTAAAGCTATCAAGGCTCATCTCAATAGCACTCCTGGAAAGGTTCCCTTCACTATTCTTTTCATGGATAACCCCCTTGCAGATAATGTCAAAAAGGGGGAGAAAATCAAGTTGAAGAAAAAGGGAATAGAGGATGGTGTCTTCATTGAATCGGAAAAATAAAAACAAACAGCTGATACAGCAGTAGTTACAAAAACTGCTGTTAGTAGCCAAACAACTGCCATTTCATCAACACACACACCTCCAACACACACCACTCTATCACACACCATCACAACCACTGTTCCACCACCATCATCATCTACAATCATATCACCACCACTGCCTCCTGCCATAAAGCAGAAGACAACAGATGTTACAACATCTGTTGTAATGACAGCAGCGGTTGAAGCACCAGTTGTTTCAACAGTTGCTTGTCAGACACTGTCCATCATTCAAACTACTGATCCACCCAAAACATCATCTGCTCCCTCTTCATTAAAAAGGAGAAGGAATCTCATATCAGATGATGATTCACCAACACCATCACCATCATCAAAAACCCCTGCTCAAAAGCAGAAGACATCTGCTGATACATCAGCAGTTGTAATGACAACAGAGGTTGAAACACCAGTTGTTTCAACAACTGTTAGTCAACTATCCACCACTGCTCCCATCATTCCTACATCACAACCTCCAAAGCTTCACAAAAGAAAGAGAGATACAACACAGGCTACTGATGAAAAGTATGATCCTGTTGCTGCTAAATATCCCACTGGAATTAGAAGCTATGAAAAATGAGATGAAACAATTTTTACACTGAGGATGATCCTTCAAAAAGGAAATTTCCTTCTCTCATAGGTCTTATAATTCCAGAAGACATGGATGAATATCTCGAGATGAAAGCAAGACAAGCAAGGATAAGAGCCAAAGTTGAATGCAAGGATCAAGGTGATGAAGCCATTTTGGAAAGAAGGGAGTTCCTGCTCAACAAAGTCAAGCAAATAGAAGAATATGCAAGGGATCTGAATAGAGAAATGTCAAGCCTATCTCCTGAAGCAGATCAATGAAATGAATTGAGAAAAGAATATCTTGCATACATTATGAAAGAAAAGTTCTATCCTGCTGAAGAAGCAGAATTCAAAGAATGGCCAATAGTTGCATTAAAGCATGAGGCTAAAAGAATTGAAAAGGTTAAAAATGATCCAAGAAAGAAAAAGACAGCTCCAAATTGGAACAAGTATAGAAAACTCATAGCTGATCTTACTTCCGAATATAAAAGAAAGAAGCAGGAGTTGGTGGATGCAAGGGTGGATTCTGCAAACGCCATAGCAAAATGGACTAAGCAGCAAACAGATGAAGCTTATGAAAGACTTAAGAAAAGGAGAGACACTCCTAAAAAGTCTAACTACAAAAAGCTAAAGGAGCATATCAAGACTCTTGAAACACAAATCAATGCAGCAGAAACCTCTGTCACAATGTTGAGAGAAGAAAAGAGGGAACAACTGACTGCTGGAGAAGAAAAAGAAAAGAAACTGATTATCTTGAAGAAGCTATCAAGAAAATAGCTTCAGATAAAGAAAAATTGGCAAAGTTACAAGACCTTACCAAAAAGGTTTTGAACCAATCATCATCAGCAGATATCACAGACAGTGAGCTTGATCAACAACAGAAACAAGAGCTGCTTGACAAAGAAGTTGCAGAAGATATAGCTGCAGCAAATAAAGTCATAGAAGAAGCTTTTAAAAGAATGTCTGAAGTTCAAGATACTGCTTTACAGTTTTTCTCAAGGCCAAAAATCTTAAGCTCATCATCAAATAAACCTCTCCCAAGAAACCCATTTGGTTTAAAAATACTAAAGTGGCTCTCTAATCAAAAGACCCATGTATTGACTCTGGTCAGAAACCAATGGAGAAGTGAGGCATATATCAAGGAATCAAGCACTAGGCCTGGGTGTTGAAGATCAACTAGATCTCCTTGAGCTTACACTGTGCAGGGATGAAGATGACACAAGTTCCAAAGAATTTGAAGATGAATTTTAAAAGAAAAGTAAGGGAACTTCTGATGAGTAATAAAGATCCAGAATAATGACAGGTTTTGACATTATCTGTTCCAGGGGGAGATTGTTGGGATTGAACCCTACTAGAGGAACAGATAATGTAAAGTCAAAACCTGGTCACAACAGCGGATTCACAATAAGCAGCAGTTTACATTAAGCTTTCCCCTTGAAAGTGATTCATAACAACTGATGGTCTTGCATCCACTGACCGGATACAACTGCTGCTGCCCCTTCAACTGCTGATGAACCCAGAAAACTGCTGAGATCTAAACACTGCTGGTATAAACCTTTGCTGACAAAGCACTGCCCAATTAAGGACTGATCAACCTTGAGGAAAGCACTGACATAAAGAGAGAGCA